>JAABKJ010006335.1:0-22073 GCA_011634705.1 Andricus grossulariae | reverse complement strand
TTAAATGCAGAGCATTAAATTTGGCAATAGGGCATTAAATGAGCCCTAAATTCCCTATAGGTTTTCAGTCCATTTGTACAATGTGGTCCTGCCAGCTTAACGGACCTCTTGTAGAGGACAATGTAAGCTATCTACGTAAAAAAATTAGGAAAATTAAAAGTGAGCTTTTTTCAGAATTTCAGTTTAAATATTAGTTTTTGAAAAATCCAAGAAGTTTAAAAAAAAGTTCTGTTCAAAAAATATTTTTTCAAAAATGCGCCCTGTTACGAATAATTAAAAAAATATATACCTTAATTTCATTAAAATCACCAAAGTTATGAAAGTTTAAGAAAAAAAGGACAAAAATGTTCAATTTTGAATATCTCCCGAGTTTTTTTATTTTTGCAAAAATTACTTTAGGGTTTTGACATGAAATTGCTCACATAGAAAATAACAGCATGAAGTTATCCTATTCAAAAACATGAAAAAAATGAATACATAAAAAAGAAAGAGATCTCTAGTTTTTTACAGCCCTGCACTAAACCTCAATCACTCAATTAACGTATATTATTCTGTAAATTTCACTAAAAGATTGTATCACCTGTGAACAGCTGTAGAAGATATAAGGGATCACAGTGCAAATTGAGCTCAAAAAAGGGGAAATAGGGTAATTTTCTCACGAAAAAGGGGAAAATAGGGGAAAGATGAAACCTGTATTTTTACATGTCGAAAAGAACAAACAAACTTTTTATGAGAAATGTTATATTTTTAAATAATTTTCAATGATTTTTAAATGATTTCTGTCATTCAAGAATTTATTTTAAAAATTTGGATATACTTATGTCGTTGGAAATTCATTCACAGTGATTTAAAAAAGTCCGAAAAAAAATTAGTTAAATGCACCATTTTAATATGTTTAACATCGTTCTCATAAATATTTCTTTCCAAGATTTGTTACTTCTTCCTTACTATAATTAATAATGTAAATTTAAAACTACACTCTACAGTGAAGCGAAGTAAAAATGCTAAAATTAATCGAATCGTTTGAGCTGATAGCAAATTGTGGGTCGACATCCAAAACAAGTAAAAAAAATTTTGATAACGGTTAATATCTTCTGTTATCTTTTTTAAAGTTACAACTTACAATTTTTTTAATTCAAAAATAGATTTTTCCTTATTTAGAATTTTTTGAAAATGTACAAAAACATGTTTCTTGGATTGATTCGAACCTGAAATTTTTTCAACCTGAACGAAAGAAACATGTTATTACTTTTTATTCATGGGAAACATTTTTTCTTGGTGTTTATAACGTTCCAAGATCGCAAAAAAAATGAAATCACAAAAATCCTAAATCAGGACAAAAGTTTTTTCCGAAAAAGTAAAATGATATATAATTTTTTGTTATTGTTCACTAGTAAAAGCTTTAATATAAAAAATTCGTCATGATTTTTGAACCAATGGGAAAATTCATAAATAATTTATTCAAGTGCTATAATTGCTTTAATTATTATTCAATAATGGGTACACTTACTAATTTCAGAGAATTTCCTGCGTAGTTCAAATATTGTATTTTCAAATATCGTACATTTAAAGAGAAAAGGTGAAAAGGAGAAAAGGGGGAAGTTTTTTGAGAATAGGGGAAAAGGGAAAACTAAGAAAAAAAAGGGGAAGACTGTGCACCCTGAGATATACGTAAAATATATTATCAGGAAAGTGAAAGACAATTATTATTGTAAGGCCCATTAATAGTCATCATGAATTTGTCAGCTGTTCAATTTTCGAATAGTTGGTATAGTTGTTTAAATTCTGAATAACGTATAGTCTGATAACTAAGGCTGAACACAGACAGGTACCAACGGAGGATGAATATTGGAAATGAAATTTTCCAAATGTTACGAAAGAGAGAGTTGTGCATAAAGAAAAGCAAGCCACTGCACTTTGTATAATAATTGTGTGCATAAAAGAAACTGAATACATTCTGCTTAAGGTTTACTGGCACGTTGCGACAGAACCATGATCCAAGAGTTCGAGAGAGAAAATAACGGAACGACTTCGAGAAGGTACAACACTATGGTTGTACCTGAAGTTATGAACGTTCAAATAAACGAAATATTTTTGCCCACTTCTATTTTATCCATAAATATTGTTCAGATCAAAATTGAAAAAAATTCATTATCAGTTTTTTAATAATCTATTATTCCCAATATAAATAAGCAAACATTTTAGCACTGTTTCTAGTTTACAAAAGCCATCAGTAAAAAATGTCGTTCATTTGAACATTCAGAACATCAAGCACAAACACTATGGAAGCTTCGCAGGTAGACCCTGATTTCGATCATTCCACTCACGACTTGAAAAAAGTCACCATTTTTTTTAGAAAAACATGAAAATGAAATTAGTCACTGGAAGAAAAGATTACTCACGTTTGCAAATGTCGTATCATCTTCTAGCCAGTTAACAGAGTGATTTATAAGTAATAATTGTAATAATCTCTTATAATAATTGTTAAAAATAGCTTCGTGGCCTTTACAAGCTTGAACGACCACAACACCGCAAGAACTAAGCCTGGTATGAAAACTAGAACATACTATATGTTACTCTTAGGAGCACGTTTCTGGAAATTGAATATCGAAAAAATTGGTTTGACCCAGTTTCTATTTGAGGTTATGGTTCCAACAATTTCTCTCCATTTTACTGAAAATGGTATATGAAAATAAAAATTTGACCTCGAAAGTAAACAGTGTTTATAATACAGGCGAGTCCCCTTGTTGGTTTAAACAAATGTGAGCAGATCCAAGTATTTTATTGGCTTTTACCCCCTTCAGAAATGCCTGTGTCAACTACCTTAAAATGCTTTAAAAACATAAAGGTGAAAACAGAAAACAAACCAACTTTAAGCCGAGCTTATGTTGAAAATCAGCGGAATTCAATTGGGGGTAATTTAAAATCTATACTTTATCACACTAAATCTGAAGGTATACATTTGATCTGCATCAAAATCATCCCAGAATGTAATAGTCTCTTCTTTCCTTATATTGATACAGATTTTCGTATCAATTTAATACTGTCGCAGCAAAAGCGATACCTTCAGATTTACTGTGATAGTTCAAAATAAACCGAATTTTGGTTTAAGTTTAACCGGACTGGTTTATATCGAACCAGAATAGATTAAAATAAACCAGATTTTAGTTCTAGATGATTCCAACTAGGATTAGGCTGGATTCCCCCATTTTTCCCTGATTGACTTTTCATTTTCCCTGATCATTAATATTTATAGACCTATATTCTTATCTTGTAACATTTTTTATTTAGAACCTTTTATATTAATATTTATAGACCTATATTCTTATCTTGTACAATTTTTTATTTAGAACCTTTTATAAACGGAATAAAAAAATGTAATTTTAAATGTATGAACTTTTTTATTAATTATTCTCAGGGCTGCGACAGCCTAATTTACTTGAAAAACTTATGAAGTGACATGTTTAAACAGAAAAGTGACCAAAAGTGACTAAGTTCTAACCCAAACAGTCAGTAAATGTGACTAATGTGCATTATTAAAATTCAAATGAATTGGAAAGTTTTTTTTTAATCCGAAAAATGCCATTGGTTTCAGTAAAATTTGAGTTAATTGGCATGAATTCAAGGGAAATGAAAAGAATTCGATGAAATTCATAAAAATTCAAGTGAATTAAAAACAATGAAAGAATATGAAAAAAACACATTGAATTCAGTAAGTTTGAAGTAAGTATAGAAAACTTCAAGGGTACTCAAATAGCTATTTGTGATACAAGTGCGCAAAATAGGCGAATGCCGAAGAGTGTGAAACTTGCAGCATGAGTCTAACATATTTGAATTCCTTTGAATCTTTTAAATTTAAAATCCCTTGAAACAGTTTTAAGCTTCTGAACATTCCTTGAAAGATTTAAAAATACTGTAAAATCTTTCAAATCAGTTGGAAGCCCTTTAAATTATTGCAATGAATAAAAAATTTCTTGGAATCTTAAAATATTTTAAAATATTTCAAAAGCATGTGAAATTATTGAAAGAGCAGTCACTTAAGCGATTTTTTCATTTGAAAAAGTGACTTGAGAAAAGAAGTGACTAAATTTTTTATCCAAAAACGCTGACTTTCCTTAATCAACAACAAAATTCCCTGATTTCCAGGTTTTCCCTGACCTACGGCCACCCTGGAAAAGTAATTTTTTCCTTTAAAGCCTCAAGATTTGACCTTGAATTCAGTTGAAACTTCCGGTACTGGGATAAGAATCTCGTCGAAATATCGATAGCTGTCGATTTACTTGGATCGCCAACGAGCGTGAGTTGAATTCTCAGGGAAAAAGCGTGCGGCAGTCGATGAGAAGCAACGTACTATCAGAGGTGAGTTAAGGTGAGATGGAGGTGGATACGGGGAATATGTGGAGGAAGAGAAGGAAGAAGAGGTCGAGGGACGAGAGGAGGTTTCTAGGAGGCGGCCTTGAGAACACGGACCACAGAGAGACCGACCAGGCGAGCCAACTCCGATGCGAACGAGCCGCTTCACTGGCAAATTACAAGTGGTTCTCCTTTCTATTGATTTTCTCAAATATTATCATTCCAAATATTTTCACACATTTTCCCAACTTGCCAGTAAATAAAAACTGATGACTGTATTATAAAAAAATTAGTCAAAGCAGGCGGCATGCGTCTACAAGAAAGGGTTTCGTACACTATTTGGTCGTATTATTCATGACGTTTACCATGACTAACTTCCTGACTAACTTAACCTTGGCTAACTTAGTCGCGACTAACTTAACCTCAGTTGCGAATAACTTAACTTTTACTAACTTACTCTTGACTACTTTATCGGAACTAATTTTATTCGCAATTAATTTTATCATTACTAATAAAAATACGACGGATGGACGGACAAGCAACCGAAAACTTAAGGATTCCTGTCCGGGGCTACGAAGCCCTAAAAAATACAAATCTACCAACCGTTGCAGAAATCCTCCAATCTGGGGTAGGTAAGACATGAAACGGCCAACCCGATCGGGCAGGAAAATATTGCCATACCGCCGACACGGCCCGATCGGCAGCAGCGTTTCATGTCCTACCAGGCTGACCGGACTTGGGCCCGGTTGGGGCCACATTAACATTTCTTGACATAACAATAAATGCAAAAATCCTACCGACGGCATAAGCTCGCGGTGCTTAAGCACGGACAGGCGTGGTTAGCCCTCCGATGGGCGATCTTTCGTGATTTTTGCTCATTCGGGGTTTTAACTGCATTTAAATACTGTCGAGCAAGAGATTTGACGTCGAAGATAGATGTAGGCTCGATGACATCGAATGTCTACATCCAAATTCCACTATTGATAAACGGCTGCGTCCAGGAATTTTTCTGCAGTTTACCTATTCCTTGGCCAAAAGACCGAGCAAATGAAAGCCCTTTTAATAAAAATCCGACTGTAGGCAGTAGGGGATACTTAGCAAGGATGGGTTTTCTATACAGAAATGTCCAAAAAGTATATACGTGTGAGTAATAAAATAATAATTGGCATGGGTCCTGATCTTGTTATTCAGATAATGTGGCTAAATCTAGTGAAAATTAGAAATAATTTATTAAAAAGATTAATTCCCTTTTTGCTGCTCCGGCTTGCGCTTTGTGGCAGTACTGTTTCAAGTAATCTGAACTGAGCAGTATACCGAGGCATCTTCCCGTCGGAATGCTCTACCATGGCAGCATTTCGAAAATTCATGAAAGTGGCAGGGAATAAATTCTATTAAGAATGGGACTCACGATATCACGTGTCAAAAACACTGTTGGGTGATCAGAAATTTCCTAATTTCTTTTCTAGAAAATCTAATATAACTAATCTGATAACACTTTCTCGAGCACTTTCTTTGAGATTATCTCACCAATGCTTATTCACGCATTTAAATAGTTCATATACGAAAGCCCTAATTGATTTACGAATATCGCTGAATATACTGCTATAACAAACTTTTGTAATATGTAGTTACTTTTTGGGCTTATTATTTCTAAAGCAAAATAATAATTAAATACAATAATATTATTTCTATTCTTAATACGAACTACAAAACATAAAGTAAGACTATCAGTTATCAACACCTTATAGCGTTTGAAATGTTAAAGAAGTTCTTTCCAAGCTTGTACTAGGTTTGTACATACCTCAGGCGGTTACTTTAGATAAGAAACTACTTGCACTATCAACTAACATAATTGAAAACAAGGCTGAATTTACTTTAATCTTCGCGAACTCGGCTGTGATAGTTAAAAGATTAGAAATACGTTAGATAAGTTAAATTAATTACGCCTCAGATTTTCTTTAAGAATTGCATGTGGGTGATTTATAATTGGAGTTCACGGAGTAATATATAAATATGTTATACAAACTGCATAGAATTTTAATAAATTCATCTAAACTGTAGTAAATTCTAGTCAATCGTAATGAATTTAAATTGATGTAACGAAAGTGTAAGTTAAGTCACCGGAAGTTAATTGAATTTGAATATATTTCCTTTTTTAGTATACTCAGTGAATTTTGGCAGGTTGAATAAGGAATTCGGCATAAACTAATTTAACTAAACTCAGATGTAGTCAAGTACAAGTACCGAATTGAAGGCGAACTCAATTTAATTTTTGATAAATTGATTTGACCAAAATTCAACCTAAAGTGGTCAGAATTCAAAATGAGGTTCAAACAATTTCAATCAATACAAGTCATTTGCAATAATTTCAAGTGATTTGAGATCATTCAAGTAAATTCAAGTGAACTCCATTGCATTTCAATGAATTAAAGTATCATTTAATCACTTGAATCATTTAGGGTTATATAACTTTAAATTTTAAATAATTTAAGTAAACTTGAATGATTTCAAGCCAAGTGATTCTCAATAAGTCCAAGAAAATTTTGACGAATTCCGAAAAATGTCTACAATATTATGCGAGTTTCAATGACATCAAATGAAAGGGTTTTAAGTATTTTTCAATTAATACAAGTGAATTTTATTGAACTTCAATAAATTAACGTGAGTTGCATTGAATTTCAATTAATTTGAATACATTCAAGTGTTTTTTATTGAATCCAAGTGAACTCTATTGAATTTCAATGAATTCAAGGAATAAATTTCAAAAACGTATTTTTTTAAAATCCATCCATAAAAATGAAAAATTAATCTACATGAATTTCAAACGATATAAATTAATTTCAATTAATTTCAGTGATTTCCAATAATACAAGTGTATTTCAATACATTCTAATTAAATTAAGCAAATTTTAACGAATTTAAATGAATTTATATTTTCATGAATTAATTTCAACGATTTCAAACGAATTTAAGTTAATTCAAGTGAATATTAATAAATTCAAATAAAATTCAGTGATTTAAAACAAATTTCAACTGAATTTCAAAAAATTTCAGTGAATTTCAACGAATTTAAATTAGAGCCGGCGGATAAAAATTTTAGTTCTGTGATGAATGAAGTAGATCGAAGGAGGTGGGAGGAGTATATTAGGGAAATTCCTGAATTTCAGGGGTAGAATTCCACACCTGGTCTAGCTCCAGGTGTGGAGTAACTCCATACACTCCACACATTTCGCGCCGGCGCTGATTTGAATGAATTCATGTAAATTTTAGGCATTGTCTAGTCACTAGTTTTAAGGTACTATATTAGATGGAAATATGCAAGCTGTCATCTTGGTTCCCCGCGAAATTCAAAATCGCTAAGTTGATATCGAATTTTTAAGAGATGAATTTTGGCCTAGAACCTAATGAAATGGTAATGTGTAACAAAATTGAAGTAAAGTTAGCTGTAATATTTCAAGATATAAATATTATTAGGAAGGTACATTTTTTTAAACTTTATAATATAATGATCAATTGAAAAAAAGGCAAAATATTCTACTTACGGATAACACGTAGGTTTTAACTAATGATTCGAAATTTTATGTAATTCCAAATGAATATAAAAATGCATACATATATCAAAAAAGATTTGTTTTTATTAAATTTAAAAAAAAGAAACAAATACGGGTTCCTAACCTTACTTTCTTCTGGATCTTATTTCGCTCAAACATACCAAAAAAATGCTCGCAGGCAATTTAATGACATATAACCATAAGCTTCAGACCCCAGATATTTAAATTATATTGTTTCAGTCATAAATATAAGTACTTACTCCGCATAATTTTGAATTACAATTCGGTTCCCATTTGTCGCGTCTACAATTTATAATCCATGTTGACAGTCATTTTCTTTGTCCTAGTGTAAAACGATAAAGTTTAAATCCATCTTTGCTTCTGTTTTTACAAGGCCAATACGGCGGTTACATATTCCTGTCTAATATCTCATCTCTGCTAATATAGTACCCTAGTGTTGCTGGCTGGCACTGGTTAGTGTTTCCCCCCAAAAGTCGATAATGCAGATTTGGGTTTTGTAATTCGGTCGGTAAAGAAGTGAATTGTATTGCTCTGCAGCCAGGGTTGCACGGTTACGCGTAACTCGAACTTTTATACGTATAATACGTAAAAAATGTAAGACTTGAAAGGTGGGTGGTGGTGGCGGGTGAGGAAAAAGAGCATAATATAACCTCATTCATTCTGGAATGCATTAATTGCGAGATTAAATTAATTCTTCTTTATAAAATTTAAAAAATGAGTAAATCAAAAGTTCTCTCCACGGAAGACCTCATTGAACCTGATAGAGTTTGCATGAGGATCTACAAGATTCAAAGAGTTTCAATATGGCTGCCTATTAGGAAAAAATTTGCCAGATAAAATATCTGCTGGTTTCTAAGAGGAATTTACATATCTGTAATCAATCTGGAATTCCCATTGCAAAATGAAGTGGTTTCTGTGGGGATTTCACATAACTGTGTAACCAATTGTGATTTCCAAACAGAAAAAGTGCTGGTTTCTGTTTGGAATTCCAAAATACATTTTTTGAGATTTCGTAAAGCACCCACATCTGTTGGTTTTGATGAGGTTTTTACATAAATAGAACCTACTTGGATTTCCAGACTCAAATAGAGCTGGCTTATATCTGGAATACCAAAATTAATTTTTCAGATCTCAAAGTCTATTGGTTTCTATGAGTTTTCTATGAGGCCTATTAGGAATTCCTTACTGAACCTGCTAAAATTAGACAAATCTATGAGTTTTACTCTGGAATTTACGTGACAAAGACCGCATTATTTCTCATAGATTTTTTTTTCTATCAGGTACAATAAAATCTTTCGTGGAGGGATGACTTTTTAAAATGTATTACAAGTTTTTTGCAGGGCACATTATAAAAAAGTTTCATTATATATTTTATTATGAATATTTTTCCTCAAATGACTTGGCCAACTTTAATAATTGGCAAATTTTTCGCATAGCAGATTTTGGTGAAATATAATGTAGTTGCGATGAGAGATGATTATCTAGTAGTACTCAAAAATTCATTCCAGAAAATACACGAATTTTAAATCTTCTTTGGAATCGAGATCCTTCACGGTGCGGTTGAACTAAGATTGACTGGAAGTTCCAGGTAAATGGGATTTTTTATTGTTTATAGTAATATGGAAACCCAAGAACATTTTAAGATGAAAATGAAAATAATCGGTGAAGCGGTTTTTGAAAAAACTTGATATTTGTATGTAATTACTGAGAAATGAAGAACTGTTCATAATATTATATTAATCGTAAATATTGATTAACTTTTTTAAAAATAGATTTTTGTATTGCATGTGGTTTTCTGTCATCCTACGAAAGTTTAAAGAAGAAAATGAAAATAATCGCGGAGGGTCTTTAAAAAAAAATCAATTTTTTTATTTAATTACTACGAAATTAAGAAATTTTTGTAAAATTATATGGTAAATATCAGTTATTTTTTTTTATATTATTGCTTTTTCATAGAGGGCGGTTTGTAATTACCTAAATTTTCAAATATACTTTTTTGAAACATTTTCATATAATTCAACCCCCGGAGCTCAAAAATAAAAATTTTCCAGAAATGTACGTGTGTGTATACGTGTGTAACTTTTTTCTGTTCACCATATCTCGAAAAGTAAAAGAACTACGATCATGAAATTTGGATGAATTGTAGCTTCGATTGATATCCAGATCTGATAGGATTTTGAGCTAGATCGACCATTTAGAAGAATTTTCTTGCGTTTAGAGATTTAAAAAGAAAAATTTCACCTTGTTTATATAAGAAAAACTTTTTTGATATTCAAAATACAACAACACGATATATAGCCTATTTGTTCGCCTCTCTGAGATGCATGGATCGACCTATTGTTGAAACTTCTATGACCTACCAGTACCGATTTATGAAGTTTCGAAAAATGGTTTATTCTGTTTATATAAGAAAAACTTTTTTGATATTCAAAATACGAAAATACTATATTCAGTGTATTTGTTCGCCTTCTTGAGACGCATCTATTGACCTATTTATAAACCTTTAATGACTCAGCAGTATCTATTTATGAATTAAAAAAATTGTATATTCTGTTTATATGAGAAACATTTTGTTATATTCAAAATACGACAATTTTACAAGTAGAGTATTTGTTCGCGTCTTTGAGACGCATCGATTGACCTATTGATTAACCTTTTATAACTCACCAGTACCGATTTATGAAGTTTAAAAAAATGATTTATTCTGTTTATATTAAAAAAAAACTTTTTTGATATTAAAAACACGACAATATTACATGTAGAGTATTTGTTCGCGTCCTTGAGACGCATTAATTGACCTATAGGTGAACTTTTCATGACCGACCAGTACCGATTTATGAAGTTTAAACAAAATTGGTGTATTGTGTTTATATGAGAAAAAAATTGATTCATATTAGGAGTACTACAGTACTATATCTGACATGTTTGTTTGCTTCTTAGAGACATGTCGAATGACCTATTGACGAACCTTCTATAGCGTCTTATGATCTAGCAAAATACCGATTTATAAATTTAAAAAATATATTGTTTATCTTGTTAATATAAAGAAAACTTTTTTAATATTGGAAATACAATTATAATGTATATATTTGTTCGCGTATTCGAGACGCATCGATTGCCAAAATTAAGAACATTTTGGTGGGCCCTCTGATGCTCTGAAAATAAAATTTTCGGAAAGACAGAAACATAAGCTTGAAAAATATTGAAAGTATCAATTTTTTTCTTTTGTTAGGGAAAACCTCCCTCTATGAGGAAGCAAATTTATTTTATACTTATCAGGAAGCAGAATGCTCATAAAATGAGCACAAATAAGTACACACATAGTAAATACGTCCATAGTGCTTGGCAGCCGTATTTTTTGATTGGATGTGGTTTTCTGTCACCCCATGAACATTTTAAGATAAAAATAATCGGAACGACGTTCTCTGAAAAAGACAAGTTTGTATCTTTAATTAATATGGAATGATAAAATAATTTATTGCGGTATTATAAACTTGTATTATTCATGGGGTGACAGAAAATAATATTCAATAATAAAATGGATTCAAAAAATGTTAACCCATATTTATCATAGAATTTTATGAAAATGTCTTCATTTCTTAGTAATTATATAAAAAATCGTCTTTTTTGAAAAAGGGCTTGACAAATTATTTTCTTTTTCATTTTAAAATGTTCGTGGGATGCCATATTACCATAAACAATAAAAAAATCCCATTTACTTGGAACTTTCTTTTAAACTTGGTTCAGCCGCATCGTGTCTGGTTATTAAAACCAAAATAAACATTGATTTAGCGTATCATTTACGTGTCATTTAATTAGAACAACTTTTTTATTGTTAAATTAGACTTTATATATTTTTCAAGATTACTAGCTTACAAGATACATTACAATCAAAATAATTCAGACAATTTCATATTCTATAAACTCTAAACGATCCAATCAACAATATATTCCTCAAAACTGTTTGTAAAACTGTAAAGTTTTTGAAATACATAAAATTCATATTCTAAATTGAATTTAGATAACGTATTTAAAAAATATCGTCTGTGATAATGTCCAATATCAATTCATTACATAGTATTTATTCAAATTCTATTTAAAGCCAAACATTTTGCAATATATTTTCATTTTTTTTTATATTTTCTTTTGTTTTCACCTTTCTTCGACATTCAAAATTCTGTGAGTTTTTGTACCCTATAATGAAAATACACCTCTACAAAAATCCATAAAGTTGCAAAAGCTTCTTATAAATTGTTTAACAAGTAGATCAATTCTTCTTATGATACAAATATAAATCTGCTTTCGTTTGATTAAATTAATCTAAAAAAAAATTGAATAAACACAAACAAAACTGTACAGAGTAGAAAAAAGTAATTTGCAAATCACGCAGGATTAGAGGGCAAACCCATCGACCACACGTCCAATAATTTCTGATCATGTGGTCCTGCTCCTAAGCTCACCATTAAACCTGGAAGATCTCCCCTGCAGCCTCGACCTCGCATCGCGTGGAGTACTTTCGCGATGCTATAATTATAAAGATCAGTTATTATTAACTTACTCTATTTATTTACTCTTTTCTTTCCTTTAAGTTTAAAGATAATGTATTTTATTTACTTTGCCCATTCTTCTTGAAGAGTCGCGAAATGGGACCTTAAAACGGAGTCGACGAGCTTCTCGTTCTCGATCGACTTTTCCAGTTTTGCCAGGAGAGTTGGAAGCTTTTGGGGCAAAACTCCTGTCCATCTAATTATGTGTGACGGCGAATTTTCCACCCTGTGCTCCGGGGGAATTATATCTAGCCTGCAGACATCAGCACAAGGCAACGGAACTGCCACTGTCGTATCTACCCCTGATATTTAGGAAAAGTTTCTAAATTAATTAGATGACTTTGGATACTATCAGAACGAGGAGTTAATCACTCTTGAAATCTGGTGCACAAGCCTTTGTGAAATCATTGAAATCTCTGTGAAATCTTTCGATATTTATGTAAAGTCTTTTGAAATATTTTTTATCGTTTTGTAATCTTTGTGAGATCATTGAATTTTGTTAAATATTATGATATTTTTTAAATCATTGTGAAATCATTTAAATATTTTGAAACCTTTATGTAATCTTTGAAATTTTTGTGAAATCTTTAAAGTTTTTTTAAATTTTTGTGAAATATTTTGAAATTTTTGTGAAATTATTGAAATATTCGAAATTTCTTGAAATTGTTTGAAATCTTTGTGAAATCTTTGTAATCTTTGTGAAATCTTTAACAATTTTTGATGTCTCTTAAAATCATTGAAATCTGTGAATCTTTTAGCATTTCTAAAATCTTTTTAATCTTTGTGAAATCGTTGACATTTTTTGAAATCTTTTTAAACTTTTGTGAAACCTTTGAAATTTCTTGAAATTCTTATGAAAGATTTTTAAGCGTTGCGAAGTCTTTTGAAATTGTTGTGAAATTTTCAAAATCTTTTTGTAATCTTTGTGAATACTTTGAAAATTTTTTAAATCTCTTGAAATGTTTGTGAAATCATTTTAATCGCTGTGATATTGTTTGAAATCTTTGAAATTTTTTGGAGTCTTTGTGAAATATTTAAAATCTTTGTGAAATATTTTAAATCCTTGTGAAACTTTTTGACATTTTAAACATCTTTTTATACTCTTTGTTAAATCATTGAAATCTGTGAAATAATTTGAAATATTTTGGAATTTTTAAAATCTTTATGAAATTTTTCTAAATCTGTATAAAATCTTTATGAAATCATTGAAATCTGTGAAATATTTTTGAATTTGTTTTATCTTTTGAAATTTTGGTGGAATCTTTGACATTTTTTGCAATTACTGTGAAATTTTGTGAAATCATTGAATTCTTTGTAAAATCTTTTTTAAATCACTTGAAATTTTTGTAATCTTTATGAAATTTGTTGAAATCTTTTGAAATTTTTTTGTAATCTTTGTGAAATCATTGAAACCTTTGTGAAATCTGTGAAATTCTGGACATCTTTCTGAAATCATTCAAATCTTTACAAGTTTTTGAAATCTTTGTGTACTCTTTGTGAAATATTTTAAAGCCTTCCTGAAATCTTAGAAATCTTTTTGTCATCTTGAAATTTCGTTTACACTTAGAAGTCAAATGGTCAACCCCTCGTATCAGAATTATCAGGCCTCACAGCCTTGAAAATTTTGATGTTTTAAACTATTATGTATGCTACTTTAAATGCTTTCCATTCGGACACTTTCAAATAGTGATTAAAAAACGTACCAATAAAATTACATATATTAGAATCCAGGTACTGAACAGCCTGAGTTTTCACCCTTCGACACGCTCTGGGTACGAGAGAGCAAAGACTATATAATGATTCGAGAGTGGGTGCTTTCGGACCCCTCACTAATACTTGAACTCCAGTAAGCACAGCGAATAAAACTTGACGAAACTGCTCTCTTCCTAGAGCTTTTCTCAAAGCGCGTAAAACTGATGTTGGGGATGTGTTGGAAACCTCGTCGAACTCGGGAACATCCAGGTCCAAATTCAAAGTCACTGGGGACTTTGCGTTGAACAACATGTAATCAATAGGAGTTTCTAAAAGGAAATATTTCAAAAATAGAATTTCATTCCAAGTTTATCAACTAAATTCAAATCTATAATGAAAACAAACCTATGTGAGGTCCAAACTTGAAACTGATCTCTTCGTCCAGCAAACTAAAGGGTAAAATTTCCACAAAGTGTCTCGCACCTGCGCTTAAAATCCACACGAGCCACATATGAATTCTGCAAATATTTTAAATTTATAGTATCTTCTTTCTGTTTACATTATCTTTAGGGCTCGGACCCACTTTAGAGATCAAAAATAGTGTCAATAGTCGCATAAACTTGGAAAAATAGTAGCAAAATTGTGTCATGAATTTCGTTTAATAATAATCTTATATATAAATCACGCAGGCTTTGTATTGACTAGAATGGTTTTGAAACAGTCGCATAAGTGACATAAGTCACATGTGATTTAGAAAAATGTATTTCTTTAGGAATACAGAAAATAAAATTTTACAGATAGAACTAAAATTTTTATTTGTTTGGGTTGTTTTTTTAAAAATAAATTAAATCCCACGCTATACGTATAGAAAAATTAATAAAATAGAACACAATATGTATTAGCCACCGTCCATATACCACGTGAACACGCGATCGCCTGAATCTGCGAACTTCTTTCTATAAAAATATGGAAAATTAAGAACATTTTCACAAATTTTTGTTTGGACTTATTACTTTTTTATCAATAAGCTTATGTTTTGAAGAGAAACCGAATTTTCAGTAAATTCACCATTCTTTTTGGCTTCTTGGCTTTTGAATACCCAGAATATTCATATTTTCATGAAATATGAAATAAGTCCACGTGAATATACGAGGGGGGGGGCTGTAAAAAATTTTCCACGTGGTATCAGGATGGCCCCTTAAATTATTTTTATTTTTTCTAGCATAAAATCCCATGGATTTGCAAATTATAATCGGAAAAATGAAATTATGTATGAAGTTATGACATAGACTTAAAATTTTTCTAGAACCATTAAAACAATTTTTCTGAAAGTTATAAAGCGTACAAAAATTGAAAAAAAAAACAGAATAGTAAAGAAACTCCATTAAATTATATTTATAATTTTGCATTCTATGGAGGTTTTTCGAATTTCTAAGAAAATGGTGTGTAAATTCTAAACTTATCATATAAAGACTATTTTGCTATTTTGAACTATTTCATGAAGTTTTCTCATAAAACTTTTTAATTCCATTTCCTATAAGGGGGTTGTTGAAGAATTTTCATTTCTACATTCCGGGTCTTTTCTAAGATAATTTAAAAAAATCAAGACCTTACGCTAATAGTTCCATTCCAGAAAAATGAAATGATATAAAGAAAAATTCCAATAAAATAACGAACTTTCCTCCAAACACGATTAATTTTAGTTTCAAGTATTTTTAAATCCCAGGAATTTTTACATGCTTTGAAATATTAGAAATAAATTAGCTTTCAATTTCATGGACGCCAATATCTTGTACATTATTCTTAAATTAATAGATTGATTTACTCAAAAAAAAATGTATTCTCATATTTTTTAACTTATCAACTTGCATTATTTACAAAAGAGACATGTTTACAGGATATTTTTAATTTAACATGTAATTTAATATGTGAATGTTCCCTTGTTGCAAAATTTAAAAATTTAAATGTTCTGTTCCGTTGTTTAATATCAACTTCATCCATTTTCAAACTCGAATCTTTTTTATTTAAAGTCTTGACAATTGGAAACGATTTTTAATTTTACCTATTTTCAACACAGAAAAAATTTGAATTTGAAATATTTGTTAATAATAAAAGCTGAATGCTTCTATTTAGCATTGTGCTTATATCAAATGGTTGATTTTCAAAAAATCTTTCAATTTGACATGATTTACAATTTGGAACGATATTTAATGTATTAAAATATATCGGCAATTGAGTTTCATTTGGAAATTATACGAACTAGTGGAAAATGTCATGCAATCCCAGGTCCGAGATGGAAATAAAGGATATGCAAATTAATTTAAAGTACTCTAAATAGCGAAAAGTTTGGAAAGTGAAAAAATAGTGGCACTGGTGGACAATTTAGAAAGTGGTGGCATTTTTTCAAAATAGCGGCATCGATAAAAAAAAGTGTCAAATAACGTCAATAAGGGCGCAAGTCTGAGCCCTGCATCTTATTTAAAATTATTCTTGGGTCTTACCTAACATAAACGTGTTTTTCGTTAGTGATTTCGCTGAGAGCTCTGGGATGTTTGTTCGAATTCGACTGTGAACTTGGCCCATTATTAGCGTTGGAAATACGAACAGCTCTCTGTGGGCAATGTGCTTCTTCTTTGTTGTAGTTTCTCTCCGCATAATCTTGCAATTCTCGAATTACTTCCTTCAAATTGTCTATCAGAAAGGGCCACATATTCAGGAGAAACTGTTTGTCTCGCATAAAGACTATGAAACTGCACCATCTTCTGAATCCCCTTGCCTGCAAAATTTTAATGAATTAAAAGTTATGAAATTCAGAGACTGCTGAAAATTATAGGAAAAGAGTCGTAAGATTCGATAGCGAGATTTTTAGTAATAAATTTTACACTGCTTTATGGCCTAAAGAGCGAGTTAAATCCACCAAACATGGAAAGCATGCAAGTTGCCAAGTGATTCACCTGGGCATCCTTCAACGTGAATGTGTGACTTAGAACGTGGCCTCTGTTATCGTCACCAAAGTAGCACACGCCTTCTTTCCCGGGATGTACTTCGCAGCTCAAACTCCTTTCGAGAAAAATATTTTTATTGAATTTTTACTGAATAAATACACCTACTGAAAAAAATTACATTCATTTTCGGTTAAAAGTTACGAAATTATATTCAGAATAAATCAAAATTAAATTCCTCTTTAACGGCCAACATTCAAATTTAAGTATGAAATTATTGGAAATTAAAAAAAAATCGAAAATCTAACATCATATCTGGACAATATACTCTTACATTTCTCTATTTAAATCGAAAAGGAAAGAAATCCATATTTAAATTCCTCCTTAATGTCTAAGATTCAAATTTAACTACGAAACTCCTGGAAATTAAAAAAAAAAAAAACAAGAATCTAACACTACAATTTGAACAATACACTCTTAAAGGTATACATTTAATTTAGAAACCCATAATAAAAAAGTGGAAATAAATATAAATTTAAGTTCCTCTTTAATGTCCACTATTCAAAACTAACCACGAAACTTTTGGGAATTAAAAGAAAAACAAGAAAAAACATATTTAAATTCCTTCTAACGTCCAACATTCAAATTTAACAACGAAATTCTTGGAAATAAAAAAAAAAAACAGAAATCTAATTAAATTAATTCATTAAAAAATTAATTTAATTTAATTCATTTCAAACTTATTCATTTAAAAAATAATAAAATAAAAAAATAGGAAAGAAATAAAAATGTAAGTTCCTCTTTAACATCCAGTATTCAAAAATAGCCATGAAGTTCTTGGAAATTAAACAATAAAAAGAATCTAACTATAAAATTCGGACAAGATACTGTTAAAAGTTTCTATTCAAATTCATCTTACACGCCCAACATTCAAAAATAATTACGAAATTCTTGGAAATTAAAAAAGTAAAAATCTAACCATCAAATTTGGACAATACGCTCTTAAAAGTATCCATTCAAATTCCTCTTTCACGTCCAACATTCAAAACTACGAAATTCATGCAAATTAAAAATAACAAGAATCTAACTATCAAATTCGGACAGCATACTCATAAGAGCCTTCAAATCTGAATTTAAATTCCTCCTTGAACGTTCAAAATTGAAATTTAAGAACGCAATTTTTGGAAATTAAGAACCCAACAATCTAACCATCAAATTTGAACAATTTTTCTTAAAAGTCTCTATTAAATTCCTCTTTCACGCCCAACATTCCAAACTAACTACAAAACTCTTGGAAAGTAAAAATAAAAAGAATCGATCAATTTTGTCAACATACTCGTAAGAGCCTTCAAATCTGAATCTAAATTCCTCCTTGAACATTCCAAATTGAAACTTAACTACGAAATTCTTGGAAATTGAAAAAAAAAAAAACAAACAAGAATCTAACACTCAAATTTGGACAACACACTCTTAAAAGATTCATTCATATTTAAAAAACCAAAATAAGAGAGGAAATAAATCAAAATGTGAGTTCCTCTTAACGTACAACATTCAAAGCTACGACATTTTTGGAAATTAAAAGAAAACAAATAATTTAACAATCAAATTTGGACAACATACTCCTAAAAGTCTATATTAGAGTTAAAAAAAAAAGGAAATAAAAAAGGAAATCAATCAAAATTTAAATTCTTCCTTAAGGGCTAACAATCACATTTAACTACGAAATTCTTGGAAATTAAAAAAAAAACAAGAATCTGAAAAGCAAATTTGAACAACATACTCTTAAGTCTTTATTAAAATTTAAAAAAAGGAAACAAAATAAAAATTTAAATTCCTCCTTAAGGTCCAACGTTCACATTTAACAGCGAAATTTTTGAAGAAAAAAAAAACAAGAATCTAGCAATAAAAACTGGACAATATACTCTTAAAAGTATCTACACAAATTAAAGAAATCAAAATAAAAAAGGAAAGAAATCAAAATTTAAATTCATCCTTGAGGGACAACATTCACATTTAACTACGAAGTTCTTGAAAATTAAAAAAAAAAAAACAAGTATCTAAAAATCAAAATTTGAATAATACACTCTTAATAGTTTCCATTCAAATTCCTCTTTCACGTCCAACATTCAAAACTAACTACGAAATTCTTTGAAAGTAAGGAATAACAAGAATCGAACTGTCAAATTTGGACAACATATTATTAAAAGTCTGTTGAAATTAAAAAACCAAAATAAAAATAAGAAAGATATCAAAACTTAAATTCATCCTTAAGGGCCAACCTTCAAATTTAACTACGAAAATCTTGGAAATTAAAAAAAAAACAAGACTCTAACAATCAAATTTAGATAAGACACTCTCAAAATTATCTATTAAAATAAAAAAAGCAGGAAATAAATAAAAATTTTAATTTCTCTTTAACATCTAACAACTAAATTTTTGGAAATTAAAAAAAAACACCAAGATTCTAACGATCAAATTTGGACAACATACTCTTAAACTTCTTCATTCAAATTGAAAACCCAAAATATTAAAAAAGGGGTGGCCTTCTTTTTCTTTCCTCTTTTACTTTGATGTGATGAGAATGGAGACATTTAAGAGTGTGTTGTCCAAATTAGATTCTTTGATTTTTGGTTATTATTCAATTTTTAAAATAAAAATTACCTAATACAAGCATGCCTTAGTAAATTTTCAATGTCTATTACTAAAGGCTGTTGAGCCGAAAGAAATGATGTTCTTGTCTCATGTTCATTGCTCAAATATTTTAGATCACCCAGGCTATGACACCCTTCGCATTCCTGTTGAATTTCAGAGTTGGCGATGGAACCTTGCCTCAAAACCTCCTTTGGTCCATAGAACTTGAGTCTCTCATCCGAATTCTGATCCTCGAAATTGCGATAAGTTTGTGTCGTGAATATTACTTTAGGTCCATGAATTTCACAAAAAGTGCAAAGAGCTATTGCCGCATTCATTTCTATTGCTACTTAAATATTTATTCCTTGAAACTCAAGACCGAGCTTCTATATTTTTGCGACGTTTTTTGGGTCTTCTTAACATTACCTAAAACAATATTCGAATGTCATAAACATATTTCCAAACAGATACACAATTTCCAACCTACAAATTTCTAGAAAAATCTGAAAAATGAAGATATAATCACGTATTGATTGTAATAAAGCTGCTAATCCTGAGAAAATTGTTTTAGTATATCTGAAAACTAAATAAAGTAATCGCTCTTTGGAAATTTTGTGTCATTGAAAGGCGATTTTCGGATTTTATGATATATGAAATAAGTGACTAAAAATTACCTCGTATGACACTTCTTTCAATAAATATGAATATTTTATCAAATCTAGTGATAAAAAAATAAAAAAGGACAAGGAATGACTTAAAATTGTTAAATTATTGTCATTTAACCTATAAAAGTAGCTTATTCTGTAAAGTACATTATACCAGAGGATAATTAGTAATTATATTTATAAAATACCAGAAGAACTTGCCTCTGTGGTACTTAAAATCGGGTGAAATAATTACCACTGGGCTTTATCAATTTCCTCACGTGACAAACAAAAATAAAGACCAATGGTACATGACGTTTCACGATAATACGATGTCGTCTACATTTTCACACTGTTTTGTATTTTAGAGGTTCTCACCGTTCTCACAGCTGAAAGCAAAGTCAGAGATGAGGCGATGCTTAGCCGAGCAGACGACGCAAAAGTTTTCGCCGAGGACATATAGGAGCAGGAGTGAGTGAGAGAGCAATATCTCTTTCTCTTTTGCTCCTGTACAAAATTTAGTTACCTGCCATGGCGCCATGTTCCTCGAGGCAGCACCGTGCTATTAGGGTTGTGACTTAAACCCCTGATAAATTGTAACTGAATTTGTTTTTCAATTTTTTTTTAAGACGGTTCTCAGAAAGCACTTGTAATCCAGTTTAATCCGCTTATAATTCAATTTAATCCACTTGTAATCCAGATAATTCTAAGTAATTTAGGTAATCCAGGCAATTCGGAGTAATTTACATAGGTAGTCCAATATTTTGGAACTATTTTGTTGAAAATTTGTTCCTTTTTTATTGATATTAATTAATTGCATTTACTGAAAATTTAACTATACAATTTTTTGTTTAAAAATTATATTTTTTTGTTGCAAATTCATGTATTTTGTTGAAAATTTGTAATTTTCGGTAGAAAATTAATCTTCGTCGTTGAAAATTCAACTATATATTTTAGAAGAAAATTAATTTATTGACTGAAAATTCAACTATTCCATTTTTAGTTGAATCTTCTTTTAATCTTTAGTTAATCTTCTTAGTTGAAAGTTCAACAGCTTGGTTGAACTACTTTGTTAAATAAAAATTCATCTTTTGTTTGGGAATGCATAATTTTAGTTGAAAATTCATCTCTTTGGTTAAAAATTAACCTATTCCATTTTTGGTTGGAAATTTATCTTCTTTGGTTGAAAACTCATGTATTTTGTTAAAACATTCGTCTTTTTCGGCAGAAAATTAATCTTCTTGATTGAAAATTAAACTACTTTCTTAAAAGTTCATCTATTTTGATGAATGTTTAAAAATGTTGTTAAAAAGTAATCCTATTTGTTGAAAATTCAAGTGAATCTACAGTCTAAGCTCTCAATAAGACCGCTTCCCCTCATCCTTCCTCGAGCTCGTTGAGGCGCTTCTCCCACTTTCACGCTGACTTCGAAATTCCAGTCAGCCGCTCCCAATAGTGCCGCCGAAGAAATTGCAATTTTTATGGTTTTTAGGAGACTTTTTTCATATTATCTAAATATAATGTCGAAAAATATTATAAAATATGAAAATATCACAATAAATATTCGATATATTTGGATAGTAAAAAAAACTCTCCTAAAACCGTAAAAAATGCCATTTCTACGGCGGCACTATTGGGAGCGGCTGACTGGAATTTTGAAGTCAGCGTGAGAGTGGGGGAAGCGCCTCGGCG
>JAABKJ010006334.1:0-22074 GCA_011634705.1 Andricus grossulariae | reverse complement strand
CCCGGGCCTGGTAACGGGACCAACTTGTGAGTCAAATTATGCAGCATACGAAAGAGGCTACGCAAAAACTAATTAGATAAAAGTTGTTCACCCAAAAAAAAGCTACAAATTTGTTGTGAATCACTTTTTCGTGGGACGCGTAGTTTTTGTTTTGTTCGTAAAAAACAACATTAAAAATACAAAAATTTAATTTTTAGATAGACGAGACAAAGTATGAAAAAAATGAATAGACAAATGTTGCTTATCCGAATAGAGCTACAAATTTTTTATCAATGATGTTTTCGATAGGGCGCGTAGTTTTTGTTCTAATCTTAAAAAATAACGTTAAAAATGAAAAAATAAAAATGTTTTGAAAAACGAAACAAGAGACAAAAAAATTGAAAGACAAAAGTTGTTGAACCAAAAAAGATCCAAAAATGTGTTATTAAATTTGATAAAATCCTGTCGTTCTCCATAATACCTTGTAGATTTTTACAACAGAGTAACAAATAATAATGAAAAGTTAAACATATTTTTGAATTGTAGAAGCTTATACTTTACTGTCATTTTTTTGTTACTTTTCTACAGAAAATACAAGAAAAAATTAGCTTTTTTATTTACTTGTATTTTGTTGTTAAATTTGGTATTCTTTTGATTTTTAAACGTAGAAGCTTTTTGTAATGACGATCATTTACGCATCTTAATTTGAAATAAATAACTAAATTAAAAAATAAATCGTAAGTCTGAAAAGAACAAAATTTTAGCTACAAAACCTATGAATTTCCTAACATCTTATAAAAAATATTATGCAAAAATAGTGCTCATTGTTCATTATTATTTGGAATCAACGTTGATAAATCAATTTTTAGCTATGCAAAAATCTTCGTTAGTATACGAATTTTCTTCTATTTAGAGAAAATTTATAAATCAAATGACAGTGCAATCTAATAAAGATAAAAAACGTTTTTTTATTTCACATCACTGTATAAAATTTACCTTGGAATGTTCTTATACAACTGATATGAAAAAATGAAAGCTCTAAAATTGTAAACAATTACATTAAAATAAGATTTATTTAACAAAACATGAAGAGTTTTCAGCAAAAATTGAAACATTCATTTATAATTTGTAATGAGTTTTCCTTGAAAACTTTAAAAGTTAGTTTTGAATTTTAATAGTTTGCTTTTCTTTGAATTTCAGATTTTTGAATATATTGAGACACTTTTACGAATTTTGTACTTTATAAAATATCAATACAGAAAAAATGATTTTCTCAGTAATAAATAAGTGAAATAGGAGAAGGTGTTACTCGAATAGAAAAAAAGCATTGGATTTTTTTTATAGATACACGATTTTTTTCATTAAAACATGTTCATAAATACAATCAACATAATTCAGGAGGAGAGGCAGGTCCTTGTTACTCTTCAGTCATTTTTAGATCAGGCATCGTATCTCCTGAAACGAAGAATTTGTCTGTAGTTTTTGTTTATGAAAAAAAATTTGCAATAAAAAACTTATTTGTCTTTTATTGTCAAATATGTTCAAAACTTACTAAATTCATTAAAATTCTATATAATTGTACACTCAGAAAAATATTTGTCTTGAATGAAGAAACCGTTTCTTTAACATTTTTTTCATTTAACCAAAAGTAACATTAAAACGAAGAAAATCATTTTTAATTTAAGAAAAATTTGCAATAAATCTAAAGTAATTTCTTTCAATCAGAAAAAATGTTCATGTAATCAAAACAAATTTCATTTTATAAAAGAGACTTGACTTTGACTGAGAACTAAGGAATACTTTTCTTAAATTTGAAGAATTTTTGTTCAGTTTAGATTTTATAATAGCTTTTAGAAATTATAAACAAATTTCGGAATTTACTTTACCTTGCCCAGCATTTAGAATCAGAATAATGCCAGCGTAGACGAACACCATAATAAACTTTACAGCTGACATGATGGAAGTTGAATATTCAGTTTGAAAACGAATAACAATTTTTCTCTATTTATAGTAGCAGAGAAGATTTTTTTTTCGAAAGTAGATAAAAAATCAATAAACAATTGATAATGTCATGTCCCACGATGTTTATTTATGTATAATGATATGCGTAATAATATACTTAAGATAGTAAGAAGGAACGTTGCGTGCTGTAAAATATATGTTCCGATGGCTGTTATTTCATAAATTATGATTTGATCAAACCACCCAAATTCTTACTAGAATTTTATAAACTTAAAAAATGTGGTAATGGCAACAAGTATTGAGTTTGACAAACGTACAATTTCGTGATTTCCTTAGGAACTGAAATTTTGCTTAGCCCAACACCTTATTTTTAAAGTAAAATTTCCAGTTTTTTAAAAGATTTCCCATATTTAAAAAGTATTAAAGATAATCTTCAATGCTTATTTAAGCTATTATTCTTTAGCTTGTTCATTATAAAATTTACATTTATTTATTAGAGGCTTCACAACCATTCCATTTGGTTAAAAATTCAACTGCTTTATTGAAAATTCGTCTTTTTGACTTGAAAATTCAAGAATTGAAATAAAATTTCTTTTTTCTTTTTTGGTTTGTAAATTCTACTATGTTTAGAATTTTCATCCTTTTTGGTTGAAACTGTAACTGTCTGGTTACAAATTAATCTATTTCGTTTAAAAATTCATGACTTTTGTTAAAAATTATCTCTTTGTTTGAATGTTTAACTGCTTTGTTTATAATTCGTTTTTTTCTTGATAAAAAATTAATTTTATGATTGAAAACTTAACTATTCCATTTTTGGTTGAAAATTTGACTGTGTTGGTAGATAATCCTCTTGGCTGAAAAGTTAACTATTTGATTGAAAATGTAGCATTTTGTTGAAAATTATTCTTTTTGTAGGACAATATTAATAATTAATAATTAATCCGTTTTGGTTGAGGATTCACATTTTTAACCGTTTAGAGAAAATTTGTATTTTCGACTGGAAAATTCAACAGTTTAGAATAGAAACTCAACTCTTGTGTCAAAAGTTGAACTAATTTGTTAAATTTTATTTTGATTAAAGATTCATAATTTCAGTTGAAAATTCATTTCTTTGGTTAAAAAATTAACTATTTGGTTAATACTTAATTTTCTGTTGTTTAAAGATTAATTTTTATAACTGAAAAATTACCTAATCCATGTTCAGTTTAAAGTGTACCTATATTATTATTGTATTATTACTATATTATAACTATACTATAATTAAAATATTTTTTGGTTGAAATATCAACTATACAATTTTTTGGTGAAAGTTCATTTCTTTGGTTGAAAATTAAACTAATTTTCTGAAAATTTCTTTTTTGGTTTGAAATTAATTTTTCAAACTTCAAATTTAACTTTTGTTTGAAAATGTAACTGCTTGGTTAAAATGAACTTTTTTGTTACAAATTCAAATTTTTGGTAGAAATTTGGTTTACTCGAAAATTCAACAGTTTGGTGAAAAATAATATTGGAATTTATACGAGATCTTTCCTTGCCAAACTATGACCTGTTATAAATAATTGTTTTTGACGATTCTTATATATGTGATTATTATTTACTTAATTGCCTTTATAAAAAAAGTAACAAATAGAAAACAAAAACTTAAAATAATACAAAAAAATATGTTTAAACAAAAAATTTTCAACAATAACTACATTTTAAATTTGAAAAAAATGTTTTGAAAAAATTTGAAGAAACTACCGTTTATACTTTATCTTGTAACAAACGATAAAAAAAATTCTACTGAAAAAAATTCTACAAAAAAAAAGGAACATAATTGATAAAAAAAGGTGCATCTAGTCGTCCCGAAAAAACAAAGCATTCAAAATGATTAACAATGCATACATGAGTGAACAAATTATCAAGAAAAAATTTTCCGAATTTTATAGCTTCTTCGAATCTTGTGTCGTTTTTCCAGAACAATATTTTTCAAATTATTTATGTTTACTTAAAATAAAATCACAAAAAATATGTCGATCTTTCTTCATTAAACATCTTTTGTGTTTTCATTTTTTTCGTAACTTGTTTCGTTTCCAAAAATTTAATTTTTTTATTTTTAATGTTATTTTTTATGATTCAAACAAAAACTACACGTCCTATCAAAAAATGATAACCAACAAATTTATAGATATTTTTTGAGCTCACTACGTTTGTCTATTAATTTTTTTTCGTATCTTGTGTCGTTTTTCCAAAACTTAAATTTTTGTGTGTTTTGATGTTATTTTTTGCGATTAAAACAAAAACACCACGCGTCCTATCAAAATATGAATAATGACATATTTTTAAATCTTTTTTGAGCAAATAACTTTTGTATATTAATTGGCTTTTTATCTCTTGTCCCTTTTCCAAAATTGAATTTTTTATTTTTAATGTTATTTTTTGCAAGAAAAACCAAAACTACACATGCTATCAAAAAATGAGTAATAACCAATTTGTAGTTTTTTTTTTGGTAAACAACATTTCGTCTATTCATTATCGTATTTTATAATAAGACGAATGAATATGGAAAATAACCTAACATTTTATAAAAAATATTATTCAAACATAGGGATAATTTCTTATAATTATTTGGAATCTGCGTTGATACATCGATTTTCAACTATACAAAAAACTTCATTAGCCTACGAATTTTTTTATGTTTAAAACAAAAGTTATCATTGATAAATCTAATGTATGACAATAAAATCTAATAAAGATAAAAAAGTATTTTTTATTTCACATCTCCATATAAAATGTATCTTGGAATGTTTTATTATATTGATGTATGAATATGATACTCGAGAAAATAGCACATTAAAGTTTAAAAAACAGTCATTGGCAAAAATTGAAATATTGAAAAATTGCAAACTTATAATGTTTTTACTTTGAAGACGTTGAAAGTTAATTGTTTTGACTTTGATAGTGTTTTTTTCAATAAATTAAAAATATTTAAATATAATATTGAAGAAGTTTCACGAGTTTTGTACCTCATAATAGAAAAATATAGAACTAATTATTTACAGAGCAATTAATTAGTATGATAGGAGAAGGTGTTACTAGAATTACACGTTTTTTAAATTTTTTTATTAAAATATGTTCATGAATACAATCAACATAATCCGGATGGAGAGTCAGGAACTTGTCAGTCATCACTCACTTTTAGTACAGACATCGTATATCCTAAAACAAAAAATTTTGTCTGTAGGTTTTTTTATAAAGAAAAAAATTCAATAGAGAAATTGTCTCGTCTTTAATCGTCAATTATGTTCGGAATATGTTAAATTCTTCACAATTCTATAAAATTATACTTAGGAAAAAATTGATCTTGCATAAAGAAAACGTTACTTTAATATATTTTTTTTCATTCAACCAAAAATAACTTATGAAGAAAATCATTTCATGTTGAACAACGATTTTCATTTGAACAAAAAATTATGTTTTTAAATCAAATTTATTTTAATCATAAAAAAATATATCATTGAATAGAAGAAACTTTACTTTTACTGAGAGACAATTATTATTTTTCTTTGAATCAAAGAATATCTTTTCTGAGTGTAGATTTTATAATAGCTTTTATAAATTATAACAAAATTTCGGAATTCAATTCACCTTGCCCAGCATTAAGAATCGAGATGATGGCAGTGTAGACGAACACCATGATAAACCTTACAGCTGACATTATGAGAGTTGAATATGCAGTTTGAAAAGGATTAACAATTTTGCTCTATTTATAGCAACGGAGAAATTTTTTTCTTCCGAGAGTAGATAAAACCGCAATAAACAATTGATAAAGTCATGTTTCACGATGTTAATTTATGTGTAATGATATGCGTGATAATAGAATAATGATATTAAGACGAAACGTTGCATGCTGAAAAATATATGTTCCGATAGTTGTAAATACATATGGATTTATAATCCCCTCGTTATATAAACTAAACAAAATAATCTTGGATCAAAGAAAATTTATTTGTGTCGAAGAAAATATGAAATTTAAAAATGAATTTGGGTGGAAAATTCACTTATGTCATAGAATAAAAAGATTCTACCATCAAATGAGTACATTCTAGGAGATGAAAAAAGAAGGTTAAAAATATAAAAAAAAGATTTGAATTGTCTTGGAAGTAATTTGACATTTACTTTTGAAAAATACCTAGTATCACGAATAATTTAGAATCCTAATCAGAAATTGCTAGAAAAGAAATTCAAGGAAACAAAAATAATGGTTAAATTACAGTTATAATAGAAAAAATTACTTATAAAGAAAATGTCTTGAATCTATTGAATGATCCAAAAGCATATGAGATCATACAAAATCCAAGAGTATCTATTCAGAACAGTTTAAACAACATGGTAAAAGAATGGTGGGCTACAGCTTTATTAGATCGAAAAAATGTTTAATTTTTTAAGATGTACAAATGGTCTCCCAACACTCTTTTATTGTTTAATAAAACTTGACAAAGAAAATCACCCTTTAAGACCGGTAACTTCATTTGTTATTCATTGTTATATACTTTATCCAAATTCCTAAATTAATCTCTTCTGCGAATTTGTAAAGATTCAGAACATGTACTCAAAAATAGCTTAGACTTAATAAAATTATGCACATGAACATATCTGAAGACTATACTATTGCATGTTTTGATGCCGTATCAATGTTTTCTAATATAGATAGCAAGATAGAATTCTAACTAGTGGAAAAAAAGGGGTTGATCAGGATATAGAGGATATAGAGGTCACAACCCCATACGACAGTCCCTTCACAACTGCGCATTAAAAACTTTTCATATTTTTGGTCATCACGTTGCAAAACTTGTGACCTTCACGTTGGGCAGTTTTCAAGATATTAAACAAATTTTCATGGCGCAAGTGAGCGGATTTGATACCCCATACGACAGTCCCTTCATAACTGCGGATCAAAAAGCTTTTCATCTTTTTGTTCATCACTTTTAAGAATGTTGTGACCTCCATATCTTGGACAATTTTCAAGATATTCGGAAAATTTTCATAACGCATATGAGCGCATTTGAAACCCCATACGACAGTCCCTTCATCACTACGGATTAAAAACTTTTTATTTTGGTGGTCATCACTTTGCAAATTGTTATGACCTCCATATCTTGGGCAATTTTCAAGATATTCGAAAAATTTTCATGGCGCATATGAGCGCATTTTAAACCCCACACAAAAGTCCCTTCATCACTGCGGATTAAAAACTTTTTATTTTGCTGGTTATCACTTGCAAAATATTATGACCTCCATATCTTGGACAATTTTCAAGTGATTCAAACAATTTTCATTATGCATATGAGCGCATTTGAAACCCCATACGAGAGTCCCTTCATTACTGCGGATCGCAAACTTTTTATTTTGTTGGTCCTGAAATGGTCATCACTTTGTAAGGCGTTCAAAGCTTCGTATCTTGGACAGTTTTTAAAGTTTGCAAAAAATGTTCAAGGCGCATATGAGCGCATTTGAAAACGAATGACTCCATATCCCCGAATGCTATCTTTGTTAATTAGCTAACGCAAAATTTTTAATTGGTGGCGCATTTAAGCGCATTTAAAATTCTGACAGATGGCCCTTAAAATACTGTCATACCCTTATCATTCTGTCTACAAAAAAAATCAATTATACAAACTTTTGGATGAATTTAATAAAAGGGAGGTTTTTTACAATTCACTATGGAAGAATCTGTTAATAAAAGAATTAATTTCCTGGATGTAATTAAAACATGAAATAATTTTTTATCTCACCACCATTTCAATCATAAAAAAGGTGTAGTTTTCTTTTCAGTAGACCGAGCTATAAAACTCTCTTCTTTTTTCGTGATGAAAATATTTCACTAATTTACGAAATCTTAACTGAAGATAATGATATATTTCATTTAATTAATAATAACATTAAAAAAATACTATTTTTTTTAAATTAATCTGAGACTGAATTGCAAACATACTCCTTAACTAATAATCCTATCGATTTCTCCAGAGTGATTGTATTACCATATTCCCAAGAACTCTACTTACCTCTTATAAAAATATGTAAAAAATTTAAACTATCTCTTGTATATTCAATAAAAAATAAACTGAACGATATCTTATTACAATCTATTGAAGACCAAATTCCCAAATTTGAAAAAACCATAGTATATAGGATTAAATGTAAAAATTGGAATGGAATTTATATTCGTCAAACAAAACGGCCCCTTAAAACTAGGATCTCTAGAATATAAAGCAACTCAAAGGCTTAAAAAATGGCCTGAAGCACTATGTAAACACTCTACAGAATATGGTCATCAATTTAACTATGGTTCAGAAAATGTAAAAATTTGTAGCTTAGAAAATAATAATCACAGTAGAAATGTCCTCGAAATGATCCATATTGTGAAAAATGAGCAACCAGTATAGTTCAATTCTCAAACAAAGAACAAATAAATTCTAAACGACATATTTAATATATCGTATTTCAACGAAACCAGATTTAAATTTTAAATAAAAAAAAATGACTTTTCTGTCATGAAGGAAGAATTTTCAATCCAAAAGGATGAATCTTCAACAAAACAGTTAAATTTTCGACCAAAAAAGATGTCTCAACAAAATAGTTCAATTTTAAACCTACAAAGATGAATTTTCAACAAGAATATAATTTTTAATCAAGAGAAATTAATTTTCAACCAGATAGTTGCATTTTCAACTAAAAAATATAAGTTTTCAATCAAAAATAGAGTAGGTACATTTTCATTTCGAGAAAATAATTTTAAATAAAAAACAACGAATTTTCTACCAGTCAAGTATTACTTAATAGACGGAATTGAATTTTTTTTTAATCCAGTCATAAGATCAAACATGGAGGTTATATTTGTAGTAAAAGAGACTGGTTAAAATTTCCACTTCAGAGATGAATTTTCAACCAAAATTATGAATCTTCACAGGTAAAAATTATTTTTAACAAAGAAGTTCTACTTTTAACCAGGTTCATAAATTACAAAACAAAAAAGATGAATTCTCAACGAAAAGTGTAATTAGTGATATTTCAACAAAAAAATATTTCAATTTAAATCAAAAGCATTTTTGAAAAATTAAGAAATAGAAATTTTCAACAAAATAGTTCAATTTTAAAACAAAATGAGTTGAATTTTCAGCGAAAAAGATGAATTTTTAAATAAGAAAATTAATTCTCTAACAAGAAACACAAATTTCTTAACGGACTTCATGAATTTCCAACTGAAAAAGTAAGTTTTTTTTTAACCAAATAGCTGAATTTTGAACAAAAAATGATCAATTTTGAACTAGAAATGTAATAGTTAAATATTCAGTTAAAAAAACTTAATTTTTCACCAAAAAAGAAATGAATTTTCAACGAAACTGTAAAATTTTTATCCAAAGAAATGAATCTTCAACAAAAAATATGAATTTTCAACAAAGAGGTTCAATTTTCAACCAAATTGTTGAATCTTGATTAATTCATATTCTTGGCTTGAAATTTCAACTATATAGAGGAAAAATTTAACTGTCTTACTGAAAATTTGTCTTTTTTACTTAAAAATTCAATTATTTTGGTGAAAACTTTGTTTTATTTTTGAAAATTCATGTTTTTAGAAAATTGGTATTTTTTGGTTAAAACTGCAAAACTGCCTCGTAAAAAATTATTCTGTTTCGGTTGAAAATTCATGTTTAAATTAAATTAAGATTCATTCTTAAAAATTCTACGTTTTATGGTAGAAAATTAATCCTCTTGGTTGAAAATTGAACTATTTGGTTGGAAATTGTTGTATTTTGTTGAAAATGCGTATTTTCTTGGTAGAAAATTCAACTCATTGATTGCAAGTTGAACTGTTTTTTTCAAGATTCATTTTTTTCGGTTAAAGTTTTAATTAACTTTTTTGTTGAAAATTTAAAACTTTCATAAAAAAATCGTGGTTTTGGTTCGAAATTTCAACAATTTTGTAGGCAATTAAACTAATTGGTAGAAAATTCAACTTTATTGTAGAAAATTCGTTTTCTAACCCTAAGGGTCATTTTTTTTAAATTAAAATTTAACTTTTGCATGTTGAATTAAAAATTGCTCCTTTTTTGTTTAAAAATTCAACTATACAGTAGAAAATTTATCATCTTTGAAAATTTAACTGTTTGATTTAAAATTTATTTAGCTTGTTGAAAATGCGTCTTTTTTAGCATAAAATCAAAAGAAGATTTTATTCTTTTGTTCAAAATTCGTGTTTTTTGGTTAAATTTAACTCTTTCTGATTCAAAATTGAAAATTTTTTCTCAGTTGAAATATCCATTATCAGATTTTTTGTTAACAATTCATCTCTGTAGGCTGGAAGTTTAAATAATTGGTTGAAAGTTCAACTGCTTTCTCAAAAATTAATTTTTTTGTTATTTAGGATTTATAATTTTCGTTGAAAATCCGAATAATATACAAAAGTTGTACTTTCCTGTGATTTTGGTTGATATGTATTTGGCTTATTTATAGGTTTCTGTGAAAACGATTTCAGTATCTTGCACTTTTTTTGTAAAAATGTTTCGAGCAGAAAAATAAAAATCCACCTGAAGATCTTCAGCATTTCATAATATATCGCATTTTATACTAGGATAAATAAATATGAAGAATAACCTAACATTTTGTAAAAAAATATTATAAAACAATAGTGTTAATTATTTATTATTGTTTGGAATCAACGTTGATAAATCGATTTTTAACTTTGCAAAAATCTTTGTTAGTATACGAATAAAATCTAATAAAGATAACAAAAGTATTTTTTATTTTACATCTGCAAATAAAATCTATCTTGGAATATTTGATCAGATTTATGTATAAACATTATATTCGAGAAAATAACATATGACAGTCTTTCGCGTTTGCTTTTTTGATACAACTGATATGAAAAAAATGAAGTCTCTAAAGTTGTAAACAGGCACATTAAAATAAGATTCATTTAACAAAAAATGAACAGTCATTGGCAAACATTGAAATATTGAAAAATTGCTAATTTGTGATGTTTTTACTTTGAAAATGTTAAAAGTTAGTTGTACTATCTTTAATTGTTTTTTTTTCGTCAAATTAAAAATATTTAAATATAATAATAAGAAACTTTTACGAATTTTTACCTCATAATATATAAATAGAGAACTAATTATATTCGCACAAATTATTAAATGTAATTAGGAGATGGTGTTACTAGAATATAAGAATAGAACATTGGGTTTTTTATACGCACAAGATTTTTTTAATTAAGAAATGTTCATGGGTACAATCAACATAATCCGACATAATATTGGAAATAACAGCATGAACATATTACCCAGGTTAAATGGATCAACCAAGATATGCCGTATGATGTTGAATTTCATCGCTCGTACTAAAATCTTCATATGGCACCTCTTCATGAAGTAATGTCTGGTAATCACCTGAAACAAAAAATTTGGGTGTAGGTTAAAAAGAAAAAATGTGTGTTATTTTATAAAAGAAAATTTTCAATGAAGAAATTGACTTGTCCTTTGCTGTCAAATATGTTCGAAAGTTACTAAATTCTTTACAATTTTATAAAATTGTACACTCAGAAAAAATTTGTCTTGAATAAAGAAAACGTTTCTTCAACCTATTTTTTAAATTCAACCAAAAATAACTTAAGATTTGGTGAAATCACTTGAAATTAAACAAAAATTTTCATTGGCACAAAAAGTGATATCTTTTAATAAAAGAAATTTCTTTTGATCAAAAGAAATTTCATGGAATAAAAGGGACTTTACTTTGACTGGAAGCAAATGAAAATTTGTCTTTGCATGGAATAATCTTTTTTTAGTGTAGATTTTATAATGGCTTTGATGAATTAAAAAAATCGGAATTCACTTTACTTGTAGCATTTACAATCACAATGATGGCATTGCAGAGGAACACCATAATAAACTTTATAACTGACATTATGAGAGTTGAATATTCAGTGTGAAAAGGAATAACAATTTTTCTCTATTTATAGCAACAGAGAATAAAATTTTCTCCAAAAGTAGATAGAAACGCAATAAACAATTGATAATGTCATATCCCACGATATGAATTTATGTATAATGATGTGCGTAATAATATACTAAAGATAGTCAGTATGAACGTTACGTGCCGTAAAATGTATGTTCCGATGGTTGCAAATAAATATGGATTCACAATCTCTTTATCGTCTGAACTGAAAAAATAATCTGGGATCAAAGGAAATTTATTTAATTCAAAGAAAACATGAAATTATTGAAAGACATTAATAATTATTCAGTCAAACTTCAAGCTATAATTAATAAAGAAATACGGAGTCATTAAATAAATTACTTAAGGTATTTTTCTGAAATGTTGAAAGTCCCCTCCCCCATACTTCATGTAAGATATCTTGCGATTTTATCTGACCATACGAAATTCTTACTAAGATTTTATTAACTTAAAAAATAAATTGTGTTAATCACAATGAGTATTTATTTTCACAAACTTGCAATTTTGTGCTTTTTCTTTAGGACTTAGAATGTTGCTTTATCCGAAACTCTATTTTCAAAGAAAAATTTCCAGCTTCCTAAAAGATTTTCAGATATTTTAAAACTATTAAAAATAATCTTTAATGTTTATTAAAACTTTTCTCCTTTAGTCTATACATTAGAAAAATTCCTATTTATTAATGAGAGGCTTCACAATCATTCTATTTGTTTAAAAATTCAATTACTTTATTAAAAATTCGTCTGTTTGACTTGAAAATGCAAGAATTGGATATAAATTACTCATTTTTCTTTCCACTTTTTTATTTTTGTCCAAAGAAACAAATTTTTTTTTTTTTCTAGCAATTGCAATAGGAGAGTTTTTTGGCTGTTATCCAAATTTGATCGTTGGATTCTTGTTTCATTTTTAGGAATTCTATACATTGATTTGAGTGTTGGATGTTCAATGGGATTTTGAATTTGATTTTTATATCATTTAAAATTCCTAAATTTCCATTTAGCTGACTTGAATTGGAGGTCTTTTGTAGCCTCCCTTTTTTTAACATTATGTTTTTTAATCAGATCAAGGTTGCATATGGTCCTGAAGCCTTCAGAAAGGTTAAATTATGGTGTGATATTGACAGAAAATTAGGAGGCAGTATCCTGTAGAAAAGGTTTTTGATTGAATGTCGAAGAAATGATGTTTTACCTAAAAAAAAATATTTTTTTGGGTAACAAACTTTGGGATTTTGCTTTTCACAATAATTTTTGCAATAAACGATTTGAACAAAATTTAAAGAATTTCAAACTCTCAATGTTGAATTTACTGATCAAAGATGTTTCAAATCATGTTAATTTTTTAAAAGTATAAATTTCCTGATTTAGAAGTATTTTCACGACAAGATAAAATCATTGACCTTTTGAAGCATCAGATTTCACTTAATCAAAGATTTTTAAACAATAATGAAAAAAAATGAGAACGAACTGTCTATTTTTATTGATCAACAAACTAATGTTCAGGAGACAAATTTTGATTTAGACAAGATTTTTGAAGAAGATTTTTGTTTGTAAACTTGGCAGATATTAAAATTCCTGATTCAGTTACAAATATTCTCAGATTAGGTCAAGGTTTTAGTAACCATGTGATGAACAGTAAATCGAAACAAATTATGGAATTAGTCAAAGATGTTGAATTGAGTATACACAAAATTCCAATACTGGATCAACAAGATTTCCGAAGCAAGGTTCAACACTTGTCAAAGAGCCTTATTGATAAGAATTGTTTGCATATTAGTACCATTGATCGTAAAATTTCTGAAGGTTTCATGATTACGAAAAGTTTCCTTAAAAACAACCCTCATATAATTTGTATGAATGCTAATAGGGGCAATATTTCAGTTTGTATGCAGAAATCAGATTATATTAGGGATATGGAGGATTTACTTTCCAATCGTGATAACTTTGATTTATTGAGTGAAAATCCGTTGAAAAAATTAAGAAGAGACACTTTCAGGATTCTAGACAATTGGAGAAAGAAAGGACTTTTAGAAAATGACATAAGATGGACTGATATAAATACCGAAGACACAGTTTTCGCAAGATGTTATGGTTTGAGAAAGATTAATAAGGAAGGCTATCCTTTGAGAATGGTTATTTCAACTATTAACACTCCCACAAAATTTTTAGAAAAAAACTTTAATTTGATACTCAAAGACTCCATTACAACTTCAAAATAAAATATCAAAAATAGCTGGGAATTCCAAAAAATTGTTATTCAACCCACTGTTCCTGATGACTATGTAATGATTTCTTTGGATGTTGTTGCAATGCTTCCAAGTATACACCTTGAGTTAGTTGGAGAGGAAATTTTAAATAGATGGGACCATATAAAAACACGTACTCGATTAGGTCAAAAATATTTTAATATGGGGATTGCTTTTATTATGAACTCAACTTATTTTAAATTCAGTTGATCCTTTTATAGGCAAAAGTTGGGTACTTTCATAGGTTTAGTCATTTCTCCGATTTTAGCAGAAATAGTTATAAAAGATTTGGAGGCCTTTGCTTTCAAGAAGCTAGATTTTTGTTGCCCTCCTACTTTCGGTATGTTGATGACACCTTATTATGTATTCTTCTAGCAAAGTTGCAGGCAGTCATTGATGCTTTTGATGGTTTTCATCAAAAACTTCTATTTACCAATGAAATAGAGAAAAATAGTAAAATCAGTTTTTAGGAGATAGAAGTAATTAAAGGTCAAGATGGTTATATCATTACTAATTGGCATAGAAAAAGTAGATATTCAGGTAGAATTTTAAATTTCTTTTCGGCTCATCTTTTTGAAAACAAAATCGTAGTAATAAAAACTTAGTTGACAAATCTCTAGGTTTGTCCCACATTTCATTTCACACAGAGAATTTAAATATTGTTAAGAATATCCTTTTTCTCAATCATTGCCCACAAAAGTTAATTGAGCAACATATCAAAATTAGAATTCAACAAATCGAAAACAAAGTAAAATTTTATCTACAGATAATCGGAAGGAATCAAGAGTATATAGTTCTTTTTTAACTTTTGTTCTTCCTTTTTTGGTAAAATTTCGAAAACTATTGAATTTATGTTGAAAACATTTAATATGCATACTATTTTTCGTATACCATTTTAATGGATTCAATAATAACTTTTTGGGAAAATTCAACTTTTTTCAGAATTTTCATCTTCTTCGGTTGAAACTGCAATTGTTTATTGAAAAATTATTCTGTTACGTTTGAAAATAACTGTTTTGTTGAAAATTCACATTTTCACGTGCAGAATTTAAGTATTTCGTAGAAAATTGGTATCTTCGGCTGGAAACTTGAACAATTTAGTATAGAAACTCAACTATTATGTCAAAAGCTCAACTACATTGTTGGAAGTTTTTAGTTGAGAATTCATAATTTTTGTTGAAAATTATCTCTTCGCTTGAAAATTTAATTACTGTGTTGATGAATTGTGTTTTTCTGGCTTGAAAATTAGTTTTTATAACTGAAAATTTACCTATTTCATTTTTGGTTAAAAATGTACCTTTTTTAGATGAATATTCAATTTTTTAATTAAAAACTTAGGTATTTTGTTGAAAATTTTACTGTTTTGGTAAAAAATCCTCCTTCTATGACAGAGAGTCAAGCGACAAAGACGCCAAATACAAAACTCCAACCATTAAAAATGTATGTATTTTGTTGAAAATTATTATTTGTTTAGTAGAAAATAAATTACTAATATTTCAAATGCAATTGTTTGGTCAATAGTTTATTCGTTTTAGTTGAGGATTCACATTTTAAAATGTTTCGTAGAAAATTTGTATTTTTTACTGGAAAATTCTACAGTTTAGTATAGAAACTCAACTATTACGTCGAAAGTTCAACTACTTTGTCAAATTTTTTGTTTGGTCAAGGATTAAAAATTTAAAAATTAAGTTGAGAATCAAAAACATAGTTAAAAATTCATTTCTTTATTTGAAAATCTAACTATTTGGTTGATAATTAAGTCTTTTTGTTTCTAAGTTAATTTTTATAACTGAGAAATTAAGTAATTCATTTTCGGTATGAAATTTATCTTTTTCCCTTGAAAGTTGAATCATTTGGCTGAAAATGCAGATATTTTGTTGAAAATTCTACTTTTCTGGTAGGAAATTAATCCCCTTAGTGGAAAACTTAACTAAGTGATAATTGTAACTATATTATTATTATTATATAATTACTATATTATAACTATACTATAATTAAAATCATTTTTGGTTGAAATATCAGCCATTACATTTTTTGTTAATTAATTTCTTTGGTTGAAAATTAAACTGATATGCTAAAAATCTGTTTTTTGATTTAAAATTAATTTTTCAAGCCAAAAAATTAACTTTTGGTTTAAAATTCGATTGGTTGAAAATAAACTTTTTTGTTGAAAATTAAAAGCTTTTGTAGAAATTAACTTTTTTTTTGGCTGAAGAATTCGACAGTTTTGTAGAAAATTGAACTATTTTGTAAGCAATTTAATTTTCAAATTGAAAATTTACTTTTTAATGGAAAATTCAACTATTCCATTTTTTTTAAATTGATACTTTTTGGTTTGTGAATTCAACTATTCGGTAGAAAATCTGTGAAATTTATTGAAAATTCTTCTATTTGGTTGAAAAATTTTATATTTAATAGAAAACTCATCCTTTATGTCAGAAAATTGATCTTTTTGGTTTGAAAATCAAGTATGTGATTAAAAATGTATTAGTTTTTCTGATTCCGAACGCAACTGTTTGGTTAAAAATTAATATTTTTTGTAGAAATCTCCTGGTTTTGGCTTGAAAATTTAACATTTTGGATGAATTTTCTTTCTTTATTGACTGAAAAACCTTTTTGGATTAAAAATTCAACTCTTGTGAAAAATTCGCCTTTTTCATTAAAAAATGTATCTCTTTTGTTAGAAATTTGATTTTTTTGTTGTTAAAAATGCAACCGATCGTGTAAATTGTTGAAGCTTTAAAGAAAAAAAAATTAATTGATAATAATCACTATTTCGCGCAATATTTTGATCATACTATCAAATGTGAGGATGTTTCGTAATGCCGAAGACAAAATAAAATAAATTTTGAATATCGATTGGGTAACTTGAAAAACTCGAAGAAAAGAATATTGCCAAATTCAGTGACAAAGAATGTCACATTTGTGTGCATAATAAAAATGACAAAAATTAATTATTCGTAATTGCAACATTTTATTATTTAAACAAAGCCCGACATATTCCGCAGAATTAAAATTTGTATTTGACAAGAGCAAAAGTAACTTTATTGTTAAATGTGAATGAAAAGTTGTATTTTTGCAACAGGTGAAAAATTATCATTTTCCAATATTTTCACTGTATTATTTAATTTGAAATGATTATTTTTGGAAACCAATGTATACTCAAAGAAATCAATTTTGAACAAAATTGGAAGAAATATATATTCAGCTAGAATAAATAATGTTCAACCAAGAATGTATTTTATTAAAATTCATAATATGCATTGATATTGAAACAAACGTATTTGCATTGTCTTGTTTTAATAATTAAAAAAGGTGCGCATCCTATGAAAAACACAATATTATTACTAAAAAATTTATTTCAACTTGTGTCGTTTTCCCCTATATTTAATTTGTTTATTTTTAATGTTATTTTTTACGACTTGAACCAAAAATACGCATCCTAGCGTAAAGGGGTTCTAAGAAAATTTTTATGGCAAAAGTTTATGAAAAAATTGTAGATTATTTTTGGTTGAACAACTTTTGTCTATGAATTTTTTTCGTCTCTCGTGTGGGTTTTCCAAAAATCTCAATTTTTTATTTTTAATTCTATTTTTTACACTTAAAACAAAGACTACGCTTCTTTATAAAAATTATTTATGACAAATTGGTATAGCTGTTTTTTTGTGAGGAACTTTTGTCTATTAATTTTGTTCATAGCTTATGTCGTTTGTCCAAAATCTTAATTCTTTTATTTTTGATTTTATTTTCTGAGATAAAAACAAAAACTACGCATTCTATCACAAAGTGATCCAGAGGACTTAACTAGCAATAAATTCCTGCGCCAAGGAGAATTTGATAACAGTAATTTTTGGCAAAAAAAAGTATCCGGATTTTGAGCATAGCACAAATCCAGAGCACTTAATTAGCGCATAATTTCTGCGCAAAGGTAAATTTGATAACACTAATAGTTTCTGAATTTCACATACCAGAGTCAGCTGAAGTCAACATTGCTAGTTGTTTTTGAAAAAAGTACCCGGATTTTTAACATAGCACAAATCCAGAGCATTTAATTAGTACTAAATTTGTGCGCAAAACAAAATTTGATAATGCTGATAGTTTTTGAATTTCACATGTCACAGTAAGCTGAAGCTACCATTACTATTTGTTTATGGAAAAAAAAGTATCCGGATTTTGAGCATAGCACAAATCCAGAGCACTTAATTAGCGCATAATTTCTGCGCGAAGGAAAATTTGACAACACTAATAGTTTCTGAATTTCACATACCAGTGTCAGCTGAAACCAGCATTGCTAGTTGTTTTTGGAAAAAATGTACCCTGATTTTTAACATAGCACAAATCCAGTGCACTTAATTTAGGCTAAATTCCTGCGCAAATCAAAATTTAATAACACTAATAGTTTCCGAATTTCACATATCACAGTCAGCTAAAGCCAGCATTACTACTTGTTTATGGAAAAAAAGTATCCGGATTTTGAGCATAGCACAAATCCAGAGCACTTAATTAGCGCATAATTTCTGCGCGAAGAAAAATTTGATAACACTAATAGTTTATGAATTTCACATACCACAGTCACCTAAAGCTAGCATTGCTAGTTTTTTTTTCAAAATGTACCCTGATTTTTAACACAGCACAAATTCAGAGCACTTAATTAGCGCTAAATTCCTGCGCAAATCAAAATTTTATAGCACTAATAGTTTACGAATTTCACATATCATAGTCAGCTGAAGCCAGCATTACTACTTGGTTTTACAAACACTAATAGTTTATGAATTTCACATACCAGAGTCAGCTGAAGCCAGCATTGCTAGATGTTTTTGAAGAAAATGTACCCTGATTTTTAGCATAGCACAAATCCAGAGCACTTAATCAGCGCTAAATTCCTGGTTTTCTGCTTTTGTATTCCTGTTTTTGACACAAAAAAAAGTACCCGGATTTTTAGCACAGCACAAATCCAGAGAACTCAATTAGCGCACAATGTCTGCGCAACGAAAAATTTGATAACACTAATAATTTACGAATTTCACATACCAGTGTCAGCTGAAGCCAGCATTGCTAGTTGTTTTCGAAAAAAATGCCCGTATTTTTAACATAGCACAAATCCAGAGCACTTAATTAGCGCTAAATTCTTGCGCAAATCAAAATTTGATAACACTGATAGTTTCTGAATTTCACATATCACAGTCAGCTAAAGCCAGCATTACTACTTGTTTTTGGGGGGAAAGTACCCGGATTTTTAGCATAGCACAAATCCAGAGCACTTTATTAGCGCATAATTTCTGCGTAAAGGAGAAATTGGTAACACAAATAGTTTCTGAATTTCACATACCAGAGTCAGCTGAAGCCAACATTGCAAGTTGTTTTTGAAAAAAGTACCCGGATTTTGAGCATAGCACAAATCTAGAGCACTTTATTAGCGCATAATTTCTGCGCAACGGAGAATTTGATGACACTAATATTTTCTGGATTTCACATACCAGAGTCATTTGAAGGCAACATTGCTAGCTGTTTTTGAAAAAAGTACCCGGATTTTGAACATAGCACACATCCAGAGCACTAAATTAGTACTCAATTTATGCGCAAATCAAATTTTGATAACACTAATAGTTTTTGAATTTCACATATCACAGTCAGCTGAACCCAGCATTACTGCTTGTTTTTGGCACAAAAAAAAGTACCCGGATTTTGAGCATAGCACAAATCCAGAGCACTTAATTAGCGCATAATTTCTGCGCAAAGAAGAATTTTATAACTCTAATAGTTTATGAATTTCACATAGTAGAGTGAGATGAAGCTAGCATTGCTAGTTGCTTTCTGAAAAAATGTACTTGGATTTTTAACATAGCACAAATTCTGAGCACTTAATTAGTACTAAATTTGTGTGCAAATAAAAATTTGATAATACTAATAGTTTCTGAATTTCACATATCACAGTCAGTTGAAGCCAGCATTACTACTTGTTTTTGGCACAAAAGAAAGTACCCGGATTTTGAGCATAGTTCACATCCAGAGCACTTAATTAGCGCATAATTTCTGAGCAAAGGAGAATATAATGTCACTAATAGTTTCCGAGTTCGCATACCGAAGTTGTGGCTTCAGCTGCAGCTAGCATTACTACATGCTTCTGACCAAAGTTACCGGGCACAAAATTTTTTTTGTGCTCTATAAATTAGCACTAAATAAGCACTAAATTATCGCATTGTGCCCATATGGATATGACAATGTTTTAATTTCAGCTTCCAATAACCAAAAATTGAAATATTGGAAAATTGCTAATTTTTAATGTTTTTACTTTGAAAAAGTTGAAAGTTAGTTGTTTAAACTTTGATCGTTTTTTTTTAAATTAAATAAATTTAATAGGAGAATAAAGCAGTTTATTTTTTTTATATACGCGTCTTTTTCATTAAAACATGTTCATCAAACAATATGTGGGGATATTAGGGTAAGAAACATTAGTCAGAATCCGGTTTTAGATCAGGCATCGTACCTCCTGAAACCAAAAATTTGTCTGTAGGCTTTTTTGTAAAAAAAAATTTAATAAAGAAATTGGCTTATCTTTTATTCTCAAATATGTTCGAAAGTTACAAAATTGTTTACAATTCTATAAAATTGTACGCTCAGAAACAAAAATTGTCTTGAATGAAGGAACCGTTTCTTTAACATATTTTTTTTCGTCCAATCAAAAATAACTCAAAAGTTTAGAAAATCAATTTAAATTAAACAAAAATTTTCATTCGAACAAAAAACAATTTCTTTCAATCAAAGGATTTTTATTTCTTGAGAAGAAATTTCATTGAATAGAAGAGACTTTGCTTTGACGGAAAGTAAATGAATATTTTTCTTCAACCAGGAAAGATTTTTCAATCAATGAAGAAAAAAATCTCATCTAAAATGTTGAGTTTGTATGTTATAAGGACGAATTTTTGAAAAAAAAGTTGAATTGATAACTCGAAAATATGCATTTTCTACAAAAATAATTGAATTTTCGACTTGAAAAAAGAGTTTTCAAACTAATATTGTAAGTTTGAATCAAATTTTTAACCAAAAATGTTAATTTTCTATAAAAAAAAGACGAATTTTCAACAAAATAGATGAATTTGTAATTAAAAGAGATCAATTTTCAACAAAAAGTAGAATAGTTTGATTTTTAGTTGAAGGAATGAATTTTTAAACAAATAAATTATATATTCAGCAAAATAATTAAATTTTCAACCAAGCAAATGAATTTTCTACCAAAAAGATTGAATTTCTATGAAAAAAATCTCAACTAAAAATTAAGTTAAATTTTTAGGTAAAAAATTGATATTCAATAAAAACACTTATTTTTAACCAAAGAAAAATTAATTTTCAATAAAGATATAATTGTCTACCAAAAAAGGATAATTTTCAACAACTCATCATTTTCAATTCTCTAAATTGAATGATGAATCTAAAATTGTTTTGAAATCTTTTCTAAATATTCTCTTAAAATTATTATTTTTTTAAATGAAAAATCATTAAAAATATTTCCAGGAATCTTAAGAAAATTTTTGTATTATCTTGAAACCTCTCAAAATCCTTGAACCGCTTCAAAACTTTATTTCAAAATTTTGAAAAATCTATATTTTGTTTTTAAATTTTTGGAATGTTTTCAAATTTTTCAAATGTTCAAATCCTGGAAAATTGAAAAAATCACTTAAAATCTTCCAAGTTATTTTTTGATAATTTTGGATGTCTTTTGAAATCTTTTTTAATATTCTGTTAAAATGAATTTTTCAGAATAAAAAGTCATTAAAAATTTTCCCAGGAATCTTGAGAATTTTTTTTTACAATTGTAACTCTTTATTCTCAAAGACGATTTATTTTGAAAGTAAAACTTTTAGTTTTCTTAAAGATTTTTAGACAGTTTTAAAGTATTAGAA
>JAABKJ010006333.1:0-22074 GCA_011634705.1 Andricus grossulariae | reverse complement strand
CGAGTACACGAAGTGCGAAAACCTAGAGGAACCGAGCTTCAAGCGTCAGGTAAATGTGTCCGAGCGCGTAGCGCGAGATGAATACCAAATCGAGCGTGAAGCGCGAGATCCAACAGGTGTGCGCCCTAGGCGCGCTCAAACTTGCAAGCGAAGCGAGCCGCGCGCCAAGCGCGCGATGAGAATGTGCCCGCGGGGCGGGCAGACTTTTTATTTTAAAAAGGGGAAATTTTATAATTAACAATTTTTTTTCTATTCCAAAGAGGCAAACTTTTTTGTTGAAAAAGTTTCCTGGTTGAACGGGGGAAGCCTCGAAAAGTGAACAATGGTTTGACTGGAAATAGGCGAAATTTCAATTTCTTTAGTAGAAAGAGAAAAGCTCTGAAAAATAATTAATTTTTTACAGAAATGGAGAAAAATTCGTTGCTAATAAATTTTTCAGGTTGAAAAAGATAAAACTTGAAAAAAAAACAATTTTTTGACCAAAGAAGAGGGGGGAAAAATTTAACAATTTTTTCATTTGAAAGATAAAAAATAAAAAAGTAACGAATATTATTTTTATCTGAATTGATTTTCTGGCAACAGGGCGTTTCCAGGAATAAATCCAATTGTGACTTTGAATAAGGAATTTTTATAATAATTTATAATATGGACTTAAGGATGAGTAGGCATTATAGAATATCATCATTTCAGACCTATAATTCATCTACAAAATTCTCTGTTATAAATCAGAATTGTAATTCTTATGGCAAAAAATTATCCGATGTTTAAACTCAGAAGTATAATTCTTTCCCAGAATTACTTGTTTCAAAAGAGAAATCTTTGAAACCTTTCAAAATTCAGATTTTTCAAAATTCCCATTCCGTGTTAAAAATTCTAACATAATGATACTGATTCATTTACGGCAATTCCCTATTTCAAATCACTTTTAACAAGAAAGTCGACATAATTAAAAAGAAATTTTATGGTTTCAAATGTTTATTCATTAAATTCCTATGTAAAATTGTCTAAAAATAAAATGTTCAACACTGGTATATGATATAAAATTTGCAAGGTGTTAATGTTATGTTGAAAAATCTCTTGAGGCCTCTAAAAATCGTTTGAATTCATTTAAATCTTTTGGACACTTATTATTTGACCGTAAAATTAAAATCATTCATCAGGTAGACACAACGTAAATATTTCAGATAATGGGATAGCCAAAAAATTGTAATTTATGGAAAGCTTACAAAATTTGAATAAAATTAAAGATATATTGTATCACTATATTCACCAATAGAGTTAAGGATAATCGCCAAGGAGAAGATGAGACTACAGAGAATTTTCATACTTTCCATGTAGAGAAAAAACTGATCAATGCATCAATGAAGAGCTTGATTAAAAATGTAAGTGATGAATATTCATGTATTTTTAGATTATATAAAACATATAACCTGCAATAGTTATCTCTTGGATTGTAAACGTCAAGGTTGTCATCGTCAGATATTTATATTTCGTTAGAGTCTGTTTCAAGGAAAAAATCTAAAGTTTAAAAAAGAGAAGATTTAGATTAAAAAAAATTCTCAATTGCAAAATAAGTAATGTGTGAAAAAAAAGAATGGTTTAAAATGTTTATTCGTTCAGGAGCGGACTATAATTTTCCTTTTTTGATTTTCAATTTGGCCGGAATCCTTTGCGATTAAACCTACCTAGAAGGCAATGTCATTCAGAAGGCAGACGCTTTTACTTCATTCAATTTATTGATGGAAATTACTTAATAATTATGGTTGGACGTTATTGCACTAATTTTTAGAAGTAATTTGAAGTAGATCAGAACAATTCTTTCACTTATTGTGAAATTTGGTTACCGACTACGCACGCACGAAGCTTTCGTTCCTCTCTCCCCATTTTGTACTAAATTTTCCCCGTTTCGACCGATCGATAATTAGAAAGAAATTCATACGACACACTATCATACGTCACTAAAGCAGATCGTCTATATTAAATTTTACTGCGTGAACATCATTCATTAAATTCTTATGTAAAATTATCTAAAAGCAAAATTTTGAACACTTGTTTTTCATATAAAATTTGCAAGGTGGTAATTTCAATAAAAATGTGAAAGATTTAAAATCATTCACCAATAAAACATGCAAAATATTGAATATTAATTTTCTTAAATATACATATATAATTAAAAAAAGCCTGAACAAATGCAGCAGATTCCTGCTTTGAGCAACCACCGTCTATGAAAATGACACCGGCTCACAGTAGAACTGCGGTAAATCACACCTATGGCCACTCCTCACTATCGTAGGATGAGTGAGAATTAAGAGAAAAGGTTGAACAACCACCGCAGGGTCCCACTGGGAGCAACTGCCATCTAAGAGTGGCACCGGCTCCCAGCAGAACCGCGGTGAATAAACCCTATGGGTACGGCTCACGACCGTGAGATGGGTGCTCACAGAGCATAATGAAATCACAAAGACAGGCCGGCGGAACCCTTGTGTGTCTTGAGTACACGAAATGTGCCAAGGATGACAGCTTTCTGCAGTCATCTAGCAAGTGCCCTGCCACATTTTTTTGGCACGCAGGTATGGCTTCAAGGTTACGGACCAGTGATAGTTTTGTATTTCAAAGAGTACTGATCACGAGGACGATTACTTTAAAAGAATATTTTAGATACAGTCGTTGCAGCTCCTCCTCCTCTTCTTTCTCATTGGCAGTGCTTTTGTAGTCAGCTGGAACCGAGAATTTGATCACAAATATAGTTCGTTTATCGAAGTCTTGGAGAAAGATGTCAGGTCTCGAGTGTTCAATGGAGACTGCTGTCCGGAAATCGTAGTTCCAGAAAATTTGGCACTTCTCGTTTTGGATAATTGACTCGTATCTGCCTCGGAGCGTTTGGCATTGCAGGGTTGTGGCTAATATCGCAAGAGCGACAAAGATAACAATAAAGCACTCTTAGAGCCGCATTATGTCTGTAGAAACACGTCGTTCTAGCGTGAGTAGGACACCCGGATAGTATGTATTCTAGGTACTCAGCGTGTGCATAACACGCTCTGCACCTATCGCTGTGAACTTCTTGACATAAAATGCGGTCACAGTATACTAAGGTGGAAATGACGTCGGCCTGGCATACAAAAAGGAAACCCTCTGTACCTGAAATAAGCTCTGCTGATCTAAGGAAAGCAAAAGTTTTCTCCTTCGACTGAATGGTTTTCTACATTTCTGTTTAATCTCGATTAGCTGTTAGCGGCATTTTTCAACCTTTGCTTTCTTTACTTCTGCTTTCAGAAGTGAAGCATTTAGATGGGGTTATGCACTTTTCTCACGTCTGAAGTTAAAATCAAAGCCAAGGGCCCGGCTGCCTGCTCCACGGCTTTGTAAAGGAACGTTTCTTTGCCAATGATTTAGTGTTTCCTGACAATTTTTAGGAGGGGATCTCTGCCATTCGCAGCGATGTAAGCTGTACTTAGAACAATCCGGTTATGAAAAGATTAGAGATTCAAAAGTCCATTGAACCACTTCAAACGAGTAGAGTAGAACCGGGACGGCAATCATGTTAGTAGCAGATACCTTGTTCAACGTCGACAGAATTGAAGACCAAATCTGTCGAAGAAGGTGCTTGTATCAGCTTTGGAGATTCTTCTTCACTGATGTTGCGTCCTAAATGTGGGTTTGAGGCACGCCCATGTATGTATATATCTCTTCAGTGTCAAGATGTCTAATAGGACTTATATAGAAGCCTCGGTGGCTCAGACGATAGCGCGTCAGACATCCATGCAGTAGGTCTGGGGTTCGATCCCTGAGCCGGTACCAATGGAAATTTTTCTATGCACTTCCACCGGGGCTTTTGTGGTTCGGAACCCACCTTAAACTGCAGATCCCCTTAGAAAAAGCTGGCGTCATGCGAAGGATAAATAGGCCATTTAAAAGCCTAGCCTTGGGGGTCGAAGCCAATTTTAAGGAGACTTCGAAAATGAGTAAGCTCTCTGCTTGCGAAAAGGCAAGCTCTCTCATTGGGAACGCCCGTAATCTTTCCCTCTTTCAGATTAGTCTTGGCACTGTGTACTCCTTGTTGATGTTTAAAGAACTCTGAAGTTTCTACCAGAGGCATAGATCTTCAGGTCATCCATATAAAATACATGACTGACCGTATGCTCGCGATGATTAGTTTCGCCGCAGAGATATCCAGAAAAATTTCTTAGTGCGAGAGATACAGGCAGAAGTGTGATGCAAAAAAGCAGAGCGCTCATGGTATTGCCCTGAAAGTCGCTCCTCTGGAAGGTGACGCTGTTTGCTGTCACACGATAATTTTCAGATGAGATAGTAAGTCTAGTTTTCCAAAGAGGCATCAATCTCTCAATGCATCTCACTACGTGTGGATGACCTTCAAGCTTTTCAACAGACATATGATACATAAGTCTAGGAGAGGTTGAATCAAAAGCTTTCCGGTAGTCAATCCAGGCTATTGACAAGACGCGCTGATGGGCTGCTGCGTCTTTGCAGACCCACCTGTATATTAGCAGGTTCTCTCGGCAGCCTGCTATACCTTTTTTCGAGCCACGTTGTTCGTACACCTCTCTCCACACAGGCTCAGTTCTTCAAACAATACTGTTGTTTAGGATAGCTGTAAAGATCTTATACAGCGTGTTCAAAGAAGTTTTCCGCCTTTAATTCTTTAGTTCAGACAAGCTGCCTTTTTTTGGTTGGAATATAGTACATCCTAACGCCAGCCACTGCGATATGGGCGGTTCCGGCTTTAAATATGAGGTAAATATGTGGGCCAGATGTTCTCGTGTAGAAGTAAACTTCTTCTAACAGAAGTTCTTGACACCGTCTGGTTCTGCAGCGGAGTTTTTCGTAACCCTAAGGGCTTTTTTTACCTCCTTGACAGTGATTGATAACATTCCTCAGATGTTATGAGGCTGTCGCAAAATTCCATGAAGCGAATGACATTATCAGTATCTTTTTTCAACTCCAGTGTTTTCAGGATCTTGTAAACCTCTCTCCAAAAAGTCTGTGCCTCGTTCGTCTTTGGTGGATTTTTGACAGAGGCAGGGAGACCGGTGAAAAGGCGTGATGGATAAACGAGAAACGGTTGATTCTCCCTGATCCATCTCTTTCTTCTGTATTCTTCACCTTGCTTCAGATAACACCCGTATTTTGTCACCAATGTGCTGCTTGATTGTCAGCAGTCTTTTGATCCATCGCCGGTTTTAGCCTTTGATTTGAATCAGCCAAAGCTCTCGCAGCACCAACAACTGAACAATTGATGGTCCAGAGGTCGGAATCCTTCGAGATATCCTCATTTAGGGAGGCGTCCATTTCAGCCAGATCTTGGCGATTTAAATTCACTTAAATTATTGAAATTTAAAAAAATTTGAGCACAAAGAAGTTTTAATATCACAATTTTTGGTGACTAACATTTTTTTCAGTCTTAAATGAAGTTCCTATTCGTTTAAGTTTCAAAGTTCCGGAGTAGAAATTCGTTCATTTTCAATGTTTCCCATTTAAAATTAGTATTTATTTTTGAAGTTTTTTTTTTAGAACAATTCAATTCATTTTTTGATTTTAGAGAAATTGTTGCTTGGAGTCAGCAAAGAAGAGAACGAGGTAATGAATGTGGTAGAGGTCTTGGCCGCGCACACGAAGGTGGTGGCGAAAGTGGAGAATTCAAGGAAAACGGACAGAGGGATGTTCCTTATATTAAAGACATGGCAGAGCAAAAGGGACCTGCTCAATGTCAATGGAAGATTGAGAAGCACAGGCTTGACGATGGAGGGAGATTTGACAGAAAGAGAAGAGGAGATGCAAGAATGGCTGAGAAGGGAGAAGCGGAGAATGGAACTTGCAGGAAACGAAGTTGAGCTAAGGTTCATAAGAGTGAAGGTAGGAGAAATGACCTGGCACTGGAGCGAGACGGAAGGAGAGATAGTGGTAGCCGGAACGGTAACGATGGCGAAGAAGAAGGAAGGTGATCAGGAAACGAAGATGAATATTACGGAGGAGCATGGGGGGGGGATAAAGAATATGTGCGGGAGTGAAAAGCAGAGTAAAGGTGTATGTGGGGTGAGAAAAGGGGGTACTAGGGCACCAGGAGTGAGACGGGAATGTAAAGAATGAAAGTGTTCCTTGGTGTTCGTTAAACAGGACAAAATTAAGGTAAAGTGAAATAATTTGTTTGTAAAATGTTGGTTGAGGAGAAAGAGGAGATTAGGGCACTGTGTGAAGGGCACTGCGTGAAGGATCTTCTATCAGGATCTTCTGTGTGGATGAGAAATGAGAAATGGTTTGGATATATAAATGGCTGTAATAGCGGAAAGGTAAAGCAGAGTAGGGGAAGAGTTAAGTGTAGAGCAAATTGTTGCTGGGGGACTATGTCAGAGAGAAGGAGAAAGACACAAGTAGAGACTGTAAGAAGTGTAAGGAGAAGAGATCAGATAGTGGGAAATCAGAGATAAGGCTTGCATTTCATCCTTCCGTTTAATGTAAGTAAGGTTAAGGTAGGATAAGAGGACTGAATGTAAGGAAAGGAGACAATTTTGTGAAGGTTTGTTTCTGAAACTCTCAAACCTGTAGGAGGAGAGCGTATAATAAACAAATCACTAACTATAAAATAACATTTCAAAATTCTGGAATTTCAGAAGCTTTGATTTTGAAAGATTCAATTCAGTTATCAATATTAAATTGTCCAATCTTAATCACTTTGAATTCGAAATTGTTCAAACTAAAAAATTTTTAATTTCTAATTATATAATTCTAAACGCTTTTAATTATTAATAATACAATTGAAAATGAAATTGATTAATTTTCAGCGCTTTAACTTAGATATTATATAATTCTACTCCTTTTTATAATTAAATTGTCCAAAATGCTTAATATATATTTTTTCAATTTCAGACGCTTTCAATTCGAAATTATTTTTTAATAATTATTGTTTCAAAAATAGTTGGAACATAATATTAAAAATTGCTTCAATAATGATTATTTAAATTTGCATATTATTCGAGTTGGAAAATAAAAATCCAGAGACGCGAACAGGCGATTTGCGTTCAAGGATTTACTTATAGTGTGTCGTAAAACGCATATCTGTATTTTCCTATTTATTAGACACAATTATTTTCTTATTCTACAAATTGTATGATTCAAAGTCAATCAATTACTTGTGAAAAGGTTTGTTGATGCTTATCGACATCCGCAATTGATCATATGTATGAAAAAACTGTGAGTTTCGCAAAGAAAGTTAATTTTTTCTCTGCACTGGGAGAAATCAAGAAGATATACCGGGAGGAGCGGAAGAAAGCCTGGAGACGTAAATTTAAAAAACAGTGGCCACCCTATAGCAGCAAGCAGATTTTCTATATGCATTCATATTGACATATTTAACAAAATTATTACCTGACTCTAACTGATTTTCCTTTTAAATAAAAAAAATGCTACCTTTATACAATATTTTCAACTAAAAAAAGCTTTGAATAATATTATATCAAAAAGCTATGATCTTCTTCAGGTTGGAAAACAATAATTAAAGCTTGTTTCTGTATTGAACAATTGAAAATGTACAAATTCTCCCTTTTTTTTATCATATGCAATCTTTTCTACGCAAACTTGTATACGGATATTGTTTTGTAAGACCAATAGATACAATGAGGATGGATTGAATTTATAACGTCTGGAATTCATTTCCGAATTGATGATTTCATCCAGAATGAGAATAGTTATTGAATAGAATTGCGCTTAACTTAACTTACTAAAATCTTGCGTTTACATTTTCTGAAAAAAGCTTTTAGTGAGAGGTTTTCAAATAATTTACCTCGTTTTTTACTCAAATAAGCATAATATAGTGCAATTTTAATGTGTTTGGTTTCTAGATAAGGATATTTTTATTCCTTTAGAGCTAACTTTGACAAATCCCATAAACTGTCCGTGTCATTTAGTTTCTATATTAACTAGTTTTTCAACTAATAAGGTGCCTAATTCAAATACTCCGTTCTCTTCTGGTTTGGAGGTATAGCCTTTTTTACAAACTTTGCATTCGAAGTTGAAAAACTTATTTGCATAGAATAATTCGATTTTTATGTTTCTGGTATGTTCATGACATCGAAGCTATTGTTAGAGACATACATATGGAAAACAAGAATAAAATATGCAAATAATAGGGGAATACATTTTTTTAAATAAAATGCAAATATAGTTTCCAAAGCTTAGGGGCAAACCACAACTTTCGAGTATCTTCGGGTAAATGATCGTTCCATGAGATCTTTAAGAGCCAAAGAGTCTGAGTGAGAACCTTGGCTGTCACTAAGACGGGACTCAGCCAATCCAATGGATCGAAGAGTTGTGCTATTTTGCTGAGAACTGAGCGCTTGGTAATGACATCTGAAGTAGTTGGTACAACCAACTTAAAGATAAAGACATCTTGTTCAGGAACCCAGTTCATACCCCGCATACGAAACGATTGCTGAGGTTGTAGATCAAGAGGTGGTGGAGAAGCTCGAAGGTCAAGTGGTATCGTCACCAACAATTCAGAATCATTCTACGTCCACTTTCGAAGCGGCAAGCCGCCCGCCGCGCCGTGAAGAGCTGATGGAATTGATTCCGAAGAGAGATGGCTTCATTTAAGCTATCAGCTCTGGTGATGACGTCATCCACGTAGGTCCCTCGATGAATAGCTGCTGCAGCTGAAGAAAATTTATCACCTTCACCAAAGCAAGTTAATGAAGACAACGGAGTATCAAAAAATTAACACAAGACAATACGTATGTGACTGTTGCGAGATGAAAGGTTTGAACCAATTCTTCTGGTGAATCTCACCCTAGAATTAGTTGAAGATCTTGATCATCACGGTGTGCCACGACTTTTCTGTACATTTTTTCCATGTGGGCACAAGCAGCGATCCGAAATGCTCTCCTAAACAGCAAGATGTCCATCACATTTGAAAGAATTGTTGGTCTAGTGTGAATGCATTCATTGAGAGCAAATTTTTTTTCTATACGCTGAGATCCATTAAAGACCACTCGAAGTTTGGTCGTGAAGCTTGTCTCGCGCAAAACTTCTTGATGTGGTAGAAAAAAGAAACATGATGAATCCTGACGAAGTGATGACTTAGTGGATAAAACCATGTGACGAAGTTTTTGCTATTTCTCCAGAAAACGAGTACAGTCGCCTAAGAGGAAAGCGTCGCACTCGAGCCGATGCGATGCTCCTCACTATAAAGCATTCTTAGAGCTGCACGATAGGAATTTTTAAATGTATTGACCTTGTGCTGCATTGGAAGACGAATTACGAATCACCCTTCAGAATTGCGTGAGCAAATTGAAACGAAAAAGTCCTCAAATTGTGTTTTGCGGAATCAAGATCATTTTTGAATGAATCTCCTGATTCTCCCAGAATTTTTGAAGATCCAAAGTCACATTGTTCAACACAGAGATGTGCATGCCGACAGCTGTTGGTCACTCACTTCGTAAATCCATGAACGTATCTCCCAGATTTTTTCCGGATAAGGTCCACCCGAAATAAGTCTCCTGAGCAACAGGAGCAGTAGTAGGTCCTTTACAAATGTTTGGAAGAAACAGATATGGAAGGAAATCTGCTCCAATGATAACATCAAAAATCTTCCTAATTCCGAAGTCTGGATCAGCCAGGGATATTCAAAGTGCGAATCGAAAGTATGGCGCTAGAATGCAAGAAACTAATCGATCACCAGAAGTAGGACGATTAGTGCGCACATATAGGAGACCCACTACACAGCTGGCACGAGATAGTTCAAGTCGTTGAGCTAGCGACTCTGAAACAAGAGGAGTTGCCGCTGTTGTTAATATATAGGGTGTCCGAAAAGAAGTTGCTGAAACTAATTGACTGTTATTTTCAGCGTTCGCAGTTAAAAAAAAAAACAATAATAGCGTTTGAAAGAGGAGAGATTGGGGTTTTATTTGAGCATATCAAAAGTACAAACAAGGAATAATTTGATAATAGATTTAATACTTCCACGATGATTCATGAGCCCTGAAGTAGTGAATTGCAATGTTCACGAAACGTCGGCAAGTTTTGTAGTTTTGCACTCGATTGAAACCCGAAAAAGCTTTAAATTTAAATTTATCAGGGGATAATTTATTAATTACAAAAAGTAAAAAATGTACAGAAGTCCTGATAAATATTTTCAAAATGAGCACCATTAGAGTCTGAACAAAATTCAATCCTGTTACAAAAACTGATAAAAACTTTTTCCAAAATTTCGCTCATGATGCCATTCACGGTTTTCTTAATTGCACGTACCAAATCATCTGCAGTTTAAGGACTCTCAGCATAGCAATGCTCTTTGGTGTATCTCCGAAGGAAAAAGTCACAAGGGTTTAAATCGGATGAATATGGCGGCCATTCTAGTCTGCAGTGTTTGCTTATCACTATTTTTTAGAGTTCTTTCCATTTTAGCCAAAAAATGTTTTCATGTCAATTTTATGAAAGAAATCTATTTTTTATTTAAAGATTTTACACAGGATGTTTTCAAGTATTAGCAATTTTAGATATATGTAATTCTTGTTTTGATTACATATTTCTTTTCCTACTTAGAACATGTAATAATCCAAATAGATTGGCCAAGAATCAACCACATAAAAAAATTTTTATTTTATGAATTGAAGTCTTGAGGTTAGATTGTAAGTTAGCATGTTGAGCTCCTTCAGAGTTAACCCAGTTCACGCAGCACTTTTCCTGCATCAAACATGCGCAATCTGTTCATGTGCATTTTGCCAGTCACTAATTTTTCTTGCCGCTCCAACATCTCTTGCGCCGTTGCGTTCTGAATCGTCGTGGGCACCGTATTGTACCGCGCAACAAAAATGCAACGTGGACATTGCATTACTCATCACAGATATTTTAATATTAACTAAATTTCAGTACTAAACGCACATATTTCTTACTTCATTATTAATTTATATCACTTCCAAACATTTTGAAAGTAATATCAGTTCACTCTGAGTGAAAAATGTGAATTTTTACATCAGATATTTTACTTTGTTAAGTTGGTGGGTTGTGTACTAACTGAAAAAAGTTAACGTAAAAAATAATGTGACTCTACTTAATGAATAATAGCATTTTTGGAGCTGAAACTTTTTTTTGCATACAATGTATGCTCCCTCCTGTGATATTAAGTATATTATGCAGAGGCTAATAACTGTTCAAAATAGGTTCAAAATAAGTCAAAGTCACATATTTCTGGATCGGATTATATGAGTCATTCATACTTAAGAGGACAAAAGCCAAAAATATTTTTTTAGTAGTTTTGAGAATCTAACTTTAAAATTTATTCAGTATTGGAAATCTGATCAGATGCGGAGAAGAATTGTCTACCCGTACTATTTCAAACCACTTTGAGATTTGTAAATCTCTGCCTAATGGGAATTCGCGGATTTCTTCTGTGGTCATTTCTTCAACCGCATGGTTGTACATGTTTATTTTTGCACGTTTTGGAAAGACAGTTCGTATTGTATAAATTCCACGAAGACTACTATAACCCTCCACTATTGCAAATATGTCACCATTGGACGTTGACAGTACAGTTTGTTCTTCGGTTGGCATAGGAAGATAGACATTATGTTCTTCTTCCACTTGAATTGGTTTATCGCGAGGAAAAGTGAATATTCTAATTTTGAAACGCCGGAGCGGATTTTTGTGGGGAATGAGCTGAATAAATTTGATTTCTTCAAGTTTATATCCAAGTATGTATGGAGAAGAATGACCGGCAAGCAAAGACTTGGACCTGGCACGAAGTGGAGGCTCGGCATGAGGAGATCTGGACCTGGCACGAAGTGGAGGCTCGACATGAGCAGAAGACCTACTCGAAGAACCCGGAGCATGATGTCTGGCAGGAATATCAGAAGTTTCCAAACGAGGAACATCAGACTCAGAGTTTGAACTCTGTGAAACTAACTCTGCAACAGGGAATGGATTGACATCGGTTATTAAAAAAATAAATATAGTGAGCTAAGGCGAAATTGAAATGTTTATTGGTTCAAATACCCTTTTCAATACTTCGTTAATCCTAGATTTCTTCATTTTTATCCCTAGGAGATATTTATACATGTACAATGTGTCAAAACTAATTACTCTGTAGTCGTTACTTATATAGAGTATTTATAAACAATTAAGATGAAAAAATATCTAATGTTTTTTAATTCAGAAGAAAGATTTCTAGAATGTAAGTTTTTAATAAAAAATTGCAGACAATCACGAAATAAATGTTTATTACGTTATAGCATTGAATTTTCAATGTTTTTGCAAAAAAGTTTTTGCAAAAGAATTTTGTGGGCGGTCAAAACTTGGTGAAACTTTTCAAACATGAGGTCTATCAAAAAATTCGCTTTACAGAGAAAAAAACAACTTTCGATTTATGGTGGCCTACTTGCTATAATTTGACCTAAAATAAAAATTCAAACCTAAATTAAAAAAAAAAAAAACTGGAAAGCAGAAAATTCTAATCAATGCAGATTTTGATTATGCTAGACTAATAATACAATGCTGTGTAGTTCACTTTTTTGACCACGTAAACTTTTTCTGTGTGCCCATGTTATATTATCTTTAGAGTAAATATTTTATATTAAATAGAAAATATAAATAATTTCTCCTATATATAAGACGTTAAAATCAAATTCTATATCGTATAAATAACTGTTATTTGAAGTTAAATTAAAAACACATTCATGCAAATAATGATCAGTTATCGATAAACTTAGAAACCTTACTTCTGTAGATGTCAAATCAAGTTGATACGCTAAAAGTCAAACAAAATGGCCGCAAACACAATTACTTCATTACTAATATTACTACTATTATCAACAATATAGGGGTTACCATTTTCCAAAAGATGGATTCTGAAACACTTTATGATTGGTGAACCGTTGCCTAATGGAGTTTCCCGTATTTCATCTTTGGTCATTTTGTCAATCATGCCGGTGTGCATGTTTATTTTTGATCGTTTTTGAAGCTCAATTCTTATTGTATACATTCCACGCAGTTTTCTATTTTCCTCCACTATTGCAAGTACGTCACCGTTGGATGTCGATATTACAGTTTGTTCTCGGGTTGGCATAGTCTCAAGGACCTGGTGTTCTCCTCTCACGTAAATTGGTTTATCGCGAGGGAAAGTGTATCTTCGAACTTCAAATTGGCGGGAGGGATTCCTGTTAGGTATGAGTCTAATATATCTAAGTTCTTTGAGTGTATATCCAAGTAGGTAAAAATGAGAATGTCTGACAGGAGGCCAAGAGCTTTTCGAAGAATCCAGAGCATGATGTCTATCAGGAGATTGAGAAATTTCCGAGTTACGAACACCAGGCCGAGGGTTTGAAGTCTGGGAACTCAACTCTGCAAGAAGAAACATAGCTTTATGTTTTCTTAAAGTAGTCAGTCGCCTGTTAGTAAGTATTATTGAATTAATCACGGACCGGCTTAGGGCTGCAAGGGAATAATGTATTGTCATTTTAGGTTAATTAGACGAAAATGCTAAATTACAAGAATCAAAATAAAATATTATTTAAATAGGTTTTTAAGGCTCTACTATTTTACTTTCATATAGTTGTTAACTAAGAATAAATAAACATTGTCAAAAAATATAATAAATTGTTGTAAAGTAAAAGGTGGACAAAAAAATGCAAAATAAAAAAAAAACGATACGATGGCGGTGAATTGAGCATTCTAAAAATAGCTTATTGTTGTAGTTCTTAATAAAATATTTTAAAATTGCTAGATGAATAATTTTTACTTTAGAAAGCATCCCATGATCCTAGAAGTCATAAATTGTTCAATCCAGTTCCATCCGGCTTTGCCAGGAAATCATGTTTATTCTAAAGCATTTTGTCCTGATATGAGACCTTCAAAATGATGGGGAAAACCCAAGATGTCTGCCAGAAATTCTTGCGAAAATCAATCAGTTTCTAAATTTTTTAACGAATCCTGTTTAAATTTCGGAAGAAATTCAATTTAAGAGTATGTCATGTATAGGGGAAATTATGCTTACGTAATACTTGAAAAGCTCCTCAATCTAATATTTGAAAATTATACTAAAAGAGATAGAGTTGAACGCCCTTTATAAATATTTTCTCTTTAATTTTACTTTTTTAAATTTATTATAAATTGTATTGTTCGATTAACTGTCTTGCGTTTTTGAAATCTTTTGCAAAACTTTTCGAGACTTTTTTTTCAAAATTTTAAAGGTCTAATATAAATTCAAATTTTCTTTTAAATAAGCTTGGTTTTCTGGCAACAGAAAATTTTTTGGAATAAATGCAATTGTGACTTTGAATATGTAATTTCCGTGAAGAACTATAATTTACACTCAAGCATAGGGAGCTTTCGTAAAAAATGATTATTGAACAAAATTTACTATTTCAAATGAGAATTGTAATTCTTATGGCCGAAAATTTGAAATCATCCATCGGATATATGCTGCGTAAATAATTCACATAATAATCGTATTGGACAAATTCTAACATGCGAAATGCTTAAAAATGTATTAAAAATGATAGATATATATGATTAGTATATTCACCAATTGTATTGAGGACAACTGCACAGGACAAGATAAGACTAGATGCAATCCTCATCTTTTTGAATTAGAGGGGAATATTATAATTGAAGTAATGAAGAATTTTATCAGCAATATAACTGATGAATATTCTATAGCTTTATAAGATTAATTGAAACATGTATTCTATAGTCTTTATCTGTTGGAGCGTGGACGTAAAGCTTGTTCTTATCTGGTATTTGCATTTCATCAGAGTCAGTTGCAAGGAAAAACGCTACTTTCAGCATTCGTTAATACTGATATCACAAGTTCGGCAAATTATTATTTGCAAAGAAAATATTTTTTAAATTCAATCAAGTTCAGATTTGCGATAAGGGATTTTTAAATTTTATTTTTAAAATTTATTTAATTTTTATTTATGAACTCTCCCTTAGATCGAAAATAGTTTTCGTAAATTTTCTTTTTATAAATCAGAATTGAAATTACTTTTCAAGATTTTCCGTTCTATGGTAAAATTACATGTTTCAGGGCAAAATTATGGTGACTCACGAAATTTCCCTTTCCAGAGTCAAAATTATAAATCTTCACGGAAATTTCCTTATATTTCGTTTACTTTTTTCCTGTCCGAACTAAGCATTATAATTCTCTTAGAGCATTCATAGCACGAAGTCAAAATTAAATTAATATTCAAAATTTCCTGTTCCAAATCAGAATTACATTTATTTGGAAAATATCCTGTTATGATTCAGAAATATCGCCCTCTTTCTCGCCCTTGTCAAAAAATTTTCAAAGAGGGAAGTTTCAAATTATGACAAATTCTGAATTAATAGGGATAGGGATTTTTATATTCCCTTTTCTAAAGCATAATTGAACTGATTCTTTTTTAAATTTTCGTTCCATGTGACGAACATATCTGTTCTATGTCAGAATTATATGCATTCATTTACGAAAATTGCAAACCCAGTCGATCGTATAAGTGAAATCGACCAATGGTAGTGGTAGATCCTGAGTCAAAATATAAGAAAGAAGATCATTCCACAGCTATGCAACTTCGGAAACGAAGTTAAGTGAATTGGAGAAATGGCACATCAGGTAAGAACATCTTAATGAAATTGATTTTGAAATACTCTATTAGCAAGACGTCATAAAAGGACTCATTTAAGTCAGAATACAAACAACCCACATGTGAAATCTGTATTACGGGGGGAAAAAACTGCAACACCTTTTCCAAAGTTTTAAAACGGGAAAAATTGAAAATTTACTGGAATTAATGCACTTAAACGTTCGTGAAACAATGAGAGGCAAATCTCTCGGCGGTGCTTCGTATCTTGTGACTTTTATCGATGATAATTTTTAATGGTAGAAGATTATTTAAAAAAAGAATAAAAAATTTTAGGAAGATTTTAATAAGTTCTAAGCTTCTTCTGAATACAAAACTGAAAAATGGAACAAAACCTTCACGTATAGATAATGACCTAGAGTATTGCGGACATGAGTTTACTAAAGATCTGAAAAAAACGATATCAGGCCAGAACGTACTATTGCTTATACCCCTCAACAAAATGGGAAAGCTAAGAGGATGAACCGAACTCTCGTAGAAATGACGAGATGTCTCTTACTGCCGACTTAGCTACCTGAGATTGTTTGGGCCAATCGCTACATCTGCCTATATTTGCAATAGGCTTCCAACAAAACAATTAAAAGGTCAAACTCCATACGGAATCTGGTTTGGTTTGAAGCAATCCATTTATCATCTGCGATCATTTGGCTGTAAGGATTATGCTTTGAACAAAAAGCCAAGCAAGGAGAAGTTCGAATGTAGACCCAAGCCGTTCATCTTTGTAGGACACTCAACTGAAGCAAAGTCATATCGGCTGTACAATACAGATGCTAAAGAAGAAGTGACTACTCGGCACGTTAAATTTCTTGAAACCTTCAACCAAAGTCAACTCTAACCAAAAACTGATGGCATTTCAACAGACAGATGACAAAATCACGTACGACTTACTCTTCAAAAATCAAGAGACCAACAAAAACATTGATTTAGATAATGTAAATATTCAAAATGAACGAGTATCACTTCAAATGTAAGTCAAGGCAGTGAAGACGAAGATTCAAACGATCGAACTATCAATAACGATTTTCGTATTCACGATAGAAATTCCGAAAAAGAAATTTATGCTGAAATCTTACAAACTGAGAAAAAACAATTGGAATCGAAAAATCAAACTCCTACGTCTAAGAGGGGGACAGAAACGCCAAAGACAGCCCAAATGGACAACGAGGCAAGAACAAGAAAGTTATTCAACTCAATAAATATTAGTGATATTTGAGAAGGTTCTTGAGCAAATAAAGAGGCAAGAAATCCAAGTAATCATGAAGCTCTGGACGGACTCCATGCAGACGAATAGCGTAAAGCCGTGAAAACAGATTTTGATGCACTTTCCCAGATTTGGATTTTTACCAACTGACCGGAAAATAAAAAGGTGATTGGTTGTAAATGGGTTCTCAGGGCGAAATACAATACAGAAGGCAACTCCAAACGCTGAAATGCATATTTGGTTGCGAAAGGCGACAATTAGCAACCTGGGGCTTTCAGGCTCTTTCAGCTGAAATGCATAAAGAGTAGATTGAAGGTTTGAAACTTCAAGGAAGACAAAACTTTGTCTACAAACTCAAGAGGACAATTTACATATGATCTCAATCAGTCAGGCAGCCAATACTTTGAGAAACTAGATGGAAGACTGCAATATTTTGGATTAAAACAATTAAGTGGACACAAGTATGTTTATATGCAAAAGGCTCATAAATCGCGTCTCATCGTCGTTTTCACGTTGTCGATCTGATCATCGCAACAGATTGCACTGAAATAGTTATGAGGCTGAAAGAAAAACTATCTTATGAGTTTCGAATGGATGATTCAGGAAAACTGCATTACTGCCTTGGAATCAAACTTAAACATGCAAGACTCTAAGCCTGTTGATAGACCTCCAGATGCAAATAGTAAACTTCCTGGGACAATTTTATCAAAATTCGGGAACAGCTCATTGGTTAATCGGAAATCCTATACAGGATGTGTATTTGAGGCTACTAGTACCACAATATCCCTGGATGCGAGAAAGCAAAGGAAAGTTTTGTCTCTCAAGCACCGAAGCAGATTACATGGCTCTGTCAGAGGCAGCTAAGGAAGCTGTTCGTTCACAACGATTCTTAACTGAGGTTGGCCTAACACACATACATCTAGATGCAAAGCCAACTAAAATCTTCTGCAATGAGCAAGGAATGCAGAAATTTATGAAAAACCCAGTGTATCATATTTGCGGTAGGAACATCGATACTCGCCATCATTATATTCGCAAAATCTTCGAGAAAGAAGACGTCGACGTTAAATATGTTACAACATCGGAGATGCATGCAGAGGTGTTTAAGAAAGCACTTTTCGTACCAACTCATCAAGAGTCTTATCGCTTATCGATTATTATTCATGTTAATTACATCAATATCGACTATCGATTATTACTATTTTTATTTCAAACTTGTTCTCGGGTGAATCCGGTTTTCCATATGTGTTCAGTCGCTTCCTACCTGATGCTATGGGAAGTTCCTTAGAATGCGACATGTATTTCATAAAACCGCCTTCTGAGCTGCTGCCAGTACCCTACTGATTCCTAAATGTTCAAGATGTTCAGTGCATCCTGCGTGTACATTGCCTGTGGCCGAATTCACAATAGGATGAATAGATGCATGTTTCGAATCCCTCCATATTGTCTTCACTTCATGCCTTAGCCATACGTTTTTTTCTCGCATCACGATCTCGGGTCGATTGGCTCGGATGTAATGATCCGTCTGGATAATACTCGTCACATCCCAATATACGATGTAATCTTCGTTTTTTAAAACGGGCATTGGAATGTATCTATAGAAAAGCATCTAATCTGTTAAGAGTCGTAGTGTGCTCGATGTATTCGTTGGGACCTTCACATAATTGGCACCGTTCAACCACGTCTTGAAGTAACACGTGTTTGCGATAATTTCTGGTGCTGAAAATCCTGCCCTGAATCGCAATAACGAATCCTTCCATTCCTTGATACAGTACGCCCTTTCTCAGCCAAATGTTGGATGTCGCACTATCCACTTTATGTTGATCGGTTGACGGTTTTCTGTTCTTATTGCGTTTCTAATTCCTCTATCGTTTCTGCCCTGATATTTAAGCCCTCTTTCGAGGACAAATTCAAGGGCATGTAGTCCAGATCAGCTTTACAGGTGGGCTTGTAAAGCGTAACATCTCGGTTGCTGTTATAATACTCTCGCAACTGTATAACTTGTGACTTACACAGTTTCTTGACATCTGAAATGCCCCTACCCCCTCTATGTCGTGGGACAACTACACTTTTAATCGCCGAAATACTGTGATGATTCGGTGCTTCGTCATTTCTACGCGAACAGTTCTGTTTAACCTCTCAAGGTCGGTGTTAGACCATTTGATGAGCCCAAAGGAGTACCTGAGGACAGGGGTGGCATAGGTGTCGATTGCTGTGGTTTTGTTCGCCGAGTTAAGAGAACTCTTCAGAATCAATTTGAGTTTTGTAGTGAAGGCTTTTCTCAAGTATCACATGCTAAATACCTTCAGATTCGAGAATACCCAGGTATTTATATGACTCGCTCTCAGTCACTGCCCGGATGTCAATCTCGAAATGGGTCTCTAGCTCTGCGTTCCCTAATTCGTCTCCGATTGGACGCACTCTTCTGTATTTATCTAGTCCGAACTCCATGTGGATATCATTGCAAAACTGCTTTGTGACATCAATAACTTGCTGCAGTTTCTGATCCGAACTAGCGTAAAGCTTCAGGTCATCCATGTATAGAAGATGGTTTACTTGATGATCATTCTCGTCATCATGTATTCGAAACCCATGAGACATGCTTTTTAGTGTTTTGTGCAATGAATTCAACGCTCAACAGAACCACAATGCTCTGAAGGAGTCTCCTTGAAAGAAACCCGTCGTAATGCGTATTAATCTAGTTATCCTTGGTTGTCCATGATCAAAATACTTGATTCTCGTATCCTAAAGCATCTTAGCACGACTTAGAAAGCCGATGATGCGTGGGCAGATTTTGTGTATTTTTAAGACTTCAAGCAAATAGTCATGTGATCCGGAAGGAAACGCTTGCTTGTAGTCAATGTATGCCATGTGCAAGTTTCTTTGATATTTACGAGCTTGCGTCATGGCAACAGCATCTATCGTGACTAGATCTTTACTGCCTCGAGAGTTTCACAACATCCTTTCCGTTCTTCTGTAAGGATGTCATTCTCGTCGCAGTGAGAATATACCTTATCTGCCATAATAGCTGTAAGACATTTATATTATGTTGGAAGACAGGCTATCGGTCGAAATTCAGATGAATTTTGAGCGTCTGATTTTTCAGGCAGCATATACGTAGTACCCTTGAGCATAAAGCCTGGCATCAGATCAGAGTGTTCAATGATTTTTTGAAAGCACCTTGCTAACGCAGGATGCACACTTCTCAGGTAATTGTAACAGAAGTTGTACACCATGTCCGCACTGGAGCTTTCCAGTTACTTGCCCTTTTCAATACCATTGAAACATCTGAAGCTGTTCTGTTAGTTTTTACCCAAACAACTGACCAGTAGTTAGTCGTGTCTTCCAATTGAGGGACTTCGGTGTCTTGCTGGTTATTTTGCTTTACACTCAGTTCATGATAGAACCTTCTCTCATCTGCTTGGAGGGTTCGGTTTTGTTGCCTTCTGGCACTACTTTTCTTGTTCCGATGCAGTCTAACAGTGAGAACATCAAGTTTCTGCCGCTGGGAGTCTATAATCTCATTCAATATTGCTGCTGTCAATATCTCGATGTACCGAGGATGTATGATTTTAGTAACATTGTGAATCAGCTTCTTGGTTCTATTTCCTTTCTTATATTGAGTCAATCGACTCAATTTGCTGCACCTTACTTTGCTGGCATCGATATCCAACCTGATCTTACATGGTGGATTTTGATTCCTTCCTTGGGCAAAGAGTGCATTTGTAAGCCTAGTTCTGCGGCCCAACGTTCTAACGACTGCTACAGTTGCACAATACACAAAAGTTTGCACCTTTATTGCAGTTAGTGTTATGTTTAAATGCATAGAAGAAACCTTGCTGTTCAGGTGTCCTATTAGTGCACGCAGATCCTTTGTTATGTTCATCTTGGGCAGAGAATGACTTTGTGTTAGTTCTACATGTCTGAACTCTAGCAGAGCATAATCAAATTTTCTTTTAAGGTGCTGTAGTTTTTCTGGGATTTTGCTGTTTACATCAGCGTTATTATTGTCCGGATGCGATTCTAGTGGATATGGTACTTCATGTTCATTATCCCCAGCACCTATGCCTTTAGCTTCAATAGGGTCTTCATTTTCCGCATCCTCCAAAGGGAGTTCATCAATAGAAAACTGCTGCTTCACTTTCATTTTGATGGCAGCTCTGGTTTCTCGAGTAAAAAGTATCGATGGTGTTCTCGCCTCACACTTTGCCCACTTTTCTCTGTCAAAAAATAAAGGCGCATAAAATCTCTGTTCATATGGTATGTCCAGTTTGATCGCCTTCTTGGTTGCTGAACCTCTGCTTCTGCCTCTGGTTGATTTAGGCCATCTACCTCTGGAAAATGCGGTGGTGCTGGATCATTATTATTACTATTTATTATTATTTTTATATCCTGTCTCTCCAAAGTTCCTAAGTTTGATGTAATCATTTATTTATAACAACGTATCTTTTCAACAATATTATTATATTTTTTAACAGAACTTTGTTGTGGTTGGAAATCGTCAGATATCGCCTACGTTGAAAATTTAAATATAGCCCGAATATCGTCAATTTAGAAATATAGTGACCAACATATAGCCATTCCAATAATTTAAGTTTCGTGTATCAAATGACGTGTTGTATTGACTGTACAATTCTTCGTAAAAACTTAGCATAATGATTTATTCAGTCTATTCATAAAATAATAAATAAATTCAGAGTTATTGAAACACGACGTTAAACTTGAATAAGAAAAGATCAATATTAGCTGAATTTATTTTATTATAAAATCAATGATATGAATATTCAAATATTTAAATGGCAAGTGAAGTAAAGTCAAGTAATTTCGACATTTCGTTGATCAATCTCGTGGTGTATCATTTTTCGGTTTGGACTACGGGAGCGAAATGAGTTTTTTGTCCGACCCCTTGAAAACGCGCCATTGCATACACGTGAAGCAGGCGTAATGTGGCCGCTTCAAGCCCAGTGACTCTCGCATCTGCGCACTCCACCGCCGGGCCAACATAAAACTTTACAACCGCACACGCAACTTCACGCCCGCTACATAAAACTTCATGCCCGCTACACATACACTGCACCCCGCAAGTGAGAACATGGAGTAATTGATATTTATATTTGAAAAGATTGTATTGCTATACCCGACAGTCTCCCTTCTGCAAAGTACGCTATTTCTATATTTCACCTGTAATCTAAAATTGTCAAGTACATCAAACATCCTCTATCTGCTTCACATGCTTGTTTTCAAGGAGGG
>JAABKJ010006332.1:0-22074 GCA_011634705.1 Andricus grossulariae | reverse complement strand
CGGAACATGTGGTCCCAGAGCAAATTTCCCCGGGTTGGGCATGTCTACACTAGGCTCCTGAGTAAAATCAGCGCACTGCCGATTCTACAGGTGAGGCAAGATAAAATAACAAAACGATTTAACTTTGCCAAAGCTTTTCACGTCTGCATCCCAAGCAGGGATCTGTGGAAAGCAAATGGTAACCCGCTCCTCCGAGGGGAAATCTGATATACAGATGGCTCCAGGGGAGAGGGAGTGTCTGGAGAAGGAATTTATGAGAGAAAGAGAGAGAAAGGGATAGGGATCCCACATGGGCCACATACTACTGTCTTTCAAGCGGAGGTCCTGGCCGTCCTTCGCTGTGCTGAAACACTAATAAAAGAAAACGCTGCTGGCAGACAGATTACGATCTTTTCGGACAGCCAAGCGACACTAACTGTAATAGGGAAACCAGATATAACATCAGAACTGGTTTGGGAATGCAAAAAGGCATTAAACCAACTTGTACAAAGAAACAATGTGTCTCTCATACGGGTCACTGGTCACACAGGGATCAAGGTCAACGAAAAGGTGGACAAGTTGGCAAAGCGCGGCGCACCGAATGAATACATAGGACTGGATTCGGTACAGGAAATAGCGTCTTGCTGCGTCGGGATGACCATTAAAAGCTAGATCCGAATAAAACATTGGGAATACTGGGAACAAATCCAGGGTTGTTATCAGGCAAAATCCATCCTAGGTTACACCTATAGGATGGGCAGAGTGAGGGAAATCCTGGGTTTACCCAAGAAAGATATAAGGACAGTGGCACGGATCCTAACTGGGCACAACCACTTGAACTATCATATGCACAAAATGGGGAATAACCCCACGACAGAGTCGTCAAGTATATTTGAGGTGCAGGAAAAGTATATTTGTAGTATAAGAAAAGTTTGGCTACAGTATCTACAACCGTATTCTAGATGATGAAAGATAACAGGATACCTGAAATACATAAAATTAGAGATCCAGAATCATGCTTTTCATAACGTCAAAAAATATTGTTAGCAGACTCTGAAATAAGTAAAATGCAAATGAGAAAAATGCCATTTTCAACATAAATGATTTGACTTATATTGTCAATAACTATAGATTAAATATTTCAACTAAATTTTGGTTGCAACTTTTTAAGTGTTTATAATAATAATACTATATGGTTAGGAATCAAATATTTTGGATCTCTCACCCATATATAATATAAGAAGCATATAAATTTTGTATTATAAATCCTCATGTTGTGATTATTTGCCAGTAAGCTGAAAAATAACGGAAGTTATTGTAAATTACGAAGTGCATTTCGTGAGGAAAATTTGATCGAATTTTGGTGGAACCACAAAATTTTATCAACGCGCTTTTGCGTTGAACTCAAGAACAATATTTAATGCAATTTTCACTCACGAAATTACTAGAATCGCGAACTTTTTATATTATCGGACAAGCTGTCATTCATGATGCATTATTTTTATCTCGATGCTAGGTTATCTTGAAAAACAAAATAGTGCCATTTTATGACCGATACTTTAACCGTAATTAAGTGTAGAGGAATTACATGACCTATAATTTGGCTATACTTCAGTATAAATGAAGTATAGCCAATACTTCAGATGTGCTCAAGTATAGATAAAGTATATTTCATACTTCACCTATACTTCAACTTTACTTAAGCTTTCCTTCAGCTATACTATAGCTATACTTTAACTAAACTTTATGTATACTACTTCTATATACTTGAAGTATGGGATTGTCTCTTTTACCATACATGTTTGATACTTTGAAAAGTCAATGATTGATCACTCCCTTACTTATGAATTTTACCCTCGTCCACACACGCACCCATAGTTCTGCAGGAAGGACGACCATTACCGTTACGTATAAACAAAAGTGCCACCCGCACTTTCACGACATGCAAATTTTAATGTAATTGAATAGTCTGAATTATACACTTTTTATTATTTTCTTCTGCCTTGTACAATGTTCTTGATATAAAAAACCATGGGTGTCCGTTTTGTAAGAGTGTTGCTCCCAATCCTTACTTGGATGCGTCAGTGATTAGTGCAAAAGTTACCTGGAAGTTCGGAAGTTTGAGCTTAACTTGGTCAGAGCTCTCCCTATACTAGAGAAGCTTTTGAAACATTTCTACTATATAGTAACCTACCAAGCACATGAATGACTTAATTTCTTTCACTTTAGTATGTGTCTTAAAGTTCTTTACCGCTTCAGTTTTCGCTGGATTAGGTTTTACCCTATAGTTGGTCAGTTGATGGCCTAAATACTCGAGTTCTGGTGGTGAATACTAACTTGCATTTGAGTCTAATTTTAATCATAATGTCTGTACACTTTCCAACACTGATCAAGTTTTGGTTGTGTTCCTCTAGGGGTTTTTCCTGTATTTACTATGTCGTCTATGTACACAAAGCATTCTACTCAAATTAAATCTCTAAAGTTTGTTGGCCATCATTCGTTAGAATCTGGCTGACGTGTTTTTTAGCTCGACAGGCATACGATTGTTTTTTTGATTTTTGATTGAATATTGAGAATTTTTTCCTAGTTTATTTCATCTGCAATACCGAGACTGGCGCCGATACTTGCCTAACGATATTACAAAGAAGGAAACGTTTGAAGACTCCCTTGTAAATTATCCAGATTATTTCAAAATGGTCTATTTCAATACGAGAGGCGAAATTACAATGCACAACCTGAGATTGTCTACCATTTATAGATATCGAATATACTACGATGACAAATGACTAACTAACTTCAGATACGGCGTTTTGTTGAGCAGATTCACAGAAGCTTATAATTTTGCCGTGGTTGCATGCATTTAAGTTCTTCATGTTCACGCGCCGTATTATCGCTTTCAATGAAAGCTTAAGCCCTCCAGGTTCAACCAAATGTCCAAAAAGACCTTTTGCGGATTTGTGGAGGGAGCCTGTGTCTGGTCGTGAGAAGGAAAATATCATCAATACATTTCATCACTTCTTGCTTCACTACCGTAACAAAAAGAATGTCGTTTTTTGGATTTTCAACTGTTCAGCTCTGTTCAACTGGAGCTCAGACTGTCGAAGTATTTAATTTCGATTTCATGGATTTTGAATACGCTGTTAGAGAAGCTAATTATCGAGTCATTATAAAAGCGATAACAACCAAGAATATGTCTCTTCGACCAAAACTCAATGATGCGAGGAAATGATTGTGATATTTGTATTTTAGCGGTTTTCGGTTCGACTCTTGATTTATTAATGCTAGCGATTTCCAACTTGAGGGTCTGAGTTAAGAAATTAGAAAAAGTATGAAGCGACCATTCGATCACTGATTTAATTATGTATTGGTGTTGTGCTCCTGAGGAGAATTTTTCTTGAATGACGTCACGTTTCTCGTGTGGTTGTTGCCCTCACTTCGCTTCGCTCGACTGGCAAACTGTACACTTGTCAGGCCCTTTTTACAATGGGATACGTTCACTGAGCGTATGCGTCCTGTGCACGGTCCTATGTTAGCACATTGATGGAGCGCACGCGTTGCGTCGTGCATCAGTGGACGTATCCCACTGTAGATAGGGCTTCAAAATCGCTTTCATTACGCCCTCGATACACAATCTACTATTTTATATTTAAAATTATGTTAAAAATGGTTACCTGTATTCCAAGTACAACCCTTATTTTGGCAAGAGATTTCGCTTTCAGATGGTCTTCCGTAATTTCTTGATACATTCGCAACCCAGTAGCATGGCGGTGTTTTTCGTAAAGAATTCTTAGACGCTCCCAACTGGTAGAATCTCCGTTTGGATCAAACTGTCATTCCCAAAAACAAATTATTCGATGTACTTTATTGTATTTTTAAAAATAGTATTATAAGGACATTTAAATCGCTGCCATTTAGACTATATCGGATGCACTTAATCAAATGCGGAGTATCACAAAAACTGGACTCTTGTCATCACTCGCGTTCAAGATAGTTGCAAGTGCGATCAATTTTCGCATTAGCACCTAGTTCAAACCGAAACTTCATGTTTGTAGATGTGCCATCAGATACCATGACATGTATTATGGCACCTGCCCTTTGCAATAATATAATTGCCTCACCAATTAAGAAAGATAATATTGATCCCGGCGCTAGACCATTTGCAGCAAACACTGCTAAGAGCTGTGTACATCCATCATTTATTATCACCAACATAATACGAGGCTGTTTTCAGCTGTCTCACTGACGTCAACTAATCTATCCTTGCCCATGAAATCAATATGTTTCTTATACATAATAATTTTGAGGGCGACAACCATTCTTTTGCGAATTCCGAGTCTGTCCAGTGCTAAGATCAAATTCCAATCAATATCGGGTAACAGCTGAAACTCTACGATCTCGTAGAAATGTAATTTTGTCGGTGATCGCATGTGTAGCTAAAGGCACGGTTGACGATACTCGTCTGAGTATCTACCACTTTAGCAATTGAAAATATTGACTGCTTTTAGAATTTCGTCTATTGCACTTGTTCAGTTTTTTTTCTTCAAATTATGCTGGTTATGTTTCTTTATTCAGAAATTAATGTTTCAGAGCCAATGATTCTTCTTTATTTTTCTTGAATTAATTTCTGTACACCTGTAATCAGGCTTAATTTGGAGTTTTTTTGACGTTTTTCAACTTTTAATTTCTCCTGTACCGAAATTAGCTTTTTTTCTCTCAAGGGTATTTGGGCCTTTTCTGCAAGAAATTTACTTTAATAGTTTTGAATCTATTCTATAGTTAAAAGACACTTGTTATGCCGTGAAAATCTTTTATTGTCACGTCGGGCGCACGGCAATATAGCCAGATCATTTTTGTTGCAGCTCATTTGTTATTTTTTGTTTGCAACTCAAAACAACAACGAATCGACGCATTTTTGATCATCCGCGTTTTTCTGTTCGCATGACGTTACAATATTGATATCTGCAAAAAGAATTGCACACCTTTGATAACGTTTTAATGTCTTCATATATTTTAAGAGAGTTTCCACTTCAGATATTAAGAATACACTAAATTTAAAGCCAGTTTGTTTATAAATAAACAAAAAATCAGCTAACGAAGAAATCGATAAATAAGTAATTGCTTATGGCAAGCTGTGTGAAACATACACATTGGTCTTTACCATTTCCAAATTTGTAACCGACTGCAGAAACGGAATTTTGCAACCATGGCCTGATATAATATTTTGAATAGTTCACGGAGAAAAAGAGGATCCCGGGTAGAAATTCGAAGTTGGTTCTTAACAGGTCTTGTCTAGATTTCCTATTTTCTATCGAGGCCTTAAAGTGGCGATCTGTTAAGGGCGCAATCTCATAGCTCACGCCCAGATAGTGAGGTCATGAGTAGGCTACCCAACGAGGGCCTATTATTAGGGTCTTTATCGAAACTAGACAGTCCCTCACTGTACTAAACTCATCCTTCAGTACTGCGCATTATTATTTTTAACATAGTAACACACTTGATAGTCAATCAACTTAACTACATAAGTCCATTTAGACTTTTTACTTTCAAAAGTTGTACGTTTTTATAGTTTAGTTTTAGACTTATATATAAAGAATAAAATTTATTTTCAAAGGAAAGTGTGATGCATTTGTAGTAATACAATTATTGTATAAAAGCAAATATTACTGGCTAAATAAAGAATTACTGCATTTACGTTGCATAGTTGAATCACTTTACAATAATTATTTTTAACCTGCTAAAGATTCGAAGAAATCATCTCTTGCTCCAAAGGTAAGTATCAGAAATCTATTAAAATTGGTTTAAATCGATATTCCCTAGTCAAATAATAACATTTTTCAGCCCAAATTTCGATTTTTAGATAATACACTTTCTTAGAATATAGCCAGAAAATTTCTAATTCTAAAGAACAGCAGACGCCCTCAACGTTGCCTTTCCGGTCACCTACCTTCGAGCCCGCCCAAAAGTCGCCATGTACCCATCCACTGGACAACCGAGTAGGTACGCTGACAATCGCAATTAATTCCGCTTCAGGAGCTACGCCCTCTGTCTTCTGTCTGGCGCATCGCTTCAGGAGATACGGCCCTTGGCTCTAGTGCACCGCTTCAGGAGCTACGCCCTCTGTCTTCTATCTAACGCATCGCTTCAGGAGATACGGCCCCTGGCTCTGGTACATTCCCTCAGGAGCTAGGCCCTCTGTCTTGCGCATCGCTTCAGGAGATACTGCCCCTGGCTCTAGTGCACCGCTTCAGGGGCTACGCCCCCTATCTTCTGTCTAGCTCATCGCTTCAGGAAAAACGGCCCCTGGCTCAGTACAGCGTCTTCCGGTTTAGGAGCTACGCTCCCTGTATTTTGTCTAGCGGACGGCTTCACGAGATACGGCCACTGGCTCAGAACAGAAGCTACACCACTTGTCTTCTGTCCAGCGCATCGCTTCAGGAGATACGGCGTGAGGAATGGGCTGATGGCTTAGCACTCAGCAGCCTCGAATGTTGGATGAGTATTTGTGGAACTGCTCGAGTAACTTCGTGGAGCTGCTTTACTACCTGGGGACACAGGAGAGCGATTACTCCATCAATGACAAATACGCGGCGGCCGAGGACATGTGCACCGCGGCCAAGTGTCGACTGTACGATGTTCAGGCTCGCAGCGAGACCGGCCGCGCCTTCATCGGAGCTTCAGCTTCTGTATTCAGCATCCATGGATCAGCCAGATTGCCAAGGATTGAGCTGCCTCAGTTCAGTGGGCGACGACGGGACTGAGTCATGCATCAAGGAGGAAGCGCAGCAAGCGCTGAACTGCATCCCGATCACCGGACCGAATTACGCAACAGCTTGGGCCGCTCTGGAGTCTCGTTACGATCAGCGACGGGTCTGAGTACACGACCACCTCAAGGCTATATTTAACATGAAGGCTCTGAAGGAACAGTCAGCGGCAGGGATCCAGTGGCCCCGCTTGCACAGAGGCATACTACCTCGGCCACTGCGAGGCATTCAGAGGCCTTGCCACGTCAGAGGGCAAGAACCTGGTCATCAGCCACAAGCTCTGCTTCATGTGTCTGAGGGAAAATCACAGCGCAGGGAACTGCGCATCGTTGCCATCGTGCAGAGCGTGTGGCGGACAGAACCAAACGCTAATCCACGAGGGAAAGCGCGCTGGAACAGGCAGGCCCCTTCCACGCCATTCCTGCGAAGCGGCCCAAACAACAGATGAAAACGGCCGCCACCACGGCCCCCCATACTGACAACGGTTCGTTGCCGCAATTTTCCGAATGTGGCAAAAACACGCAGCAACAAGCATGACTAGCCGTCCTGCCCACGGCCTTGGTCATCCTGTACGACGGACAACGCCGAAGAGAGAAGGTTCGGGCCTTGCTGGACCCATGCTAGGAGGCCACTCTCGTCAACATGAACATCGCTCATCGACTCGGTCCGTCTACGCACCCGCCTCCACCTCTGAGACACGCGTCTGAACCACTCGCTTCGCGTCGAGGCCTACGAACTTTAACACATCGAAATCCTTGCTCCATACATGCCCCTGCCCACCGGGGCAGCAGACTGCACCCAAGGACTCCAGATGGCCGATCCTAGGTTCGTCACTCCGGGGAGGGGGGACATAATCCTCCGTCCTAACATCTATGGGCGGCTCTTTCTCTTCGGCGCGGCACCAAAAACAACTGATCGTCTTCGACCCACGAACGGGTCGACGACAACGCTCATGGCTGCATGCACCCAGATGCTGTGCCACGAGAGACTAGTCGAGCTTGTGCAGCGCTTCTGGTCACTGGAGGAGGTACCTCGAGCCCCCCGAACGTCCATGGCGGATGCTGATTTTAAACGCTTGTTCACCGAGGGACATACCCACGACCGATGCTTACATACGATTCATGGAGGACTACATCAAACATGGTCACATGCGTCCCGTCACGCTCAAAGAACAGCAAAACTGCGCACAGCCTGTGTGCTATATCTGCCGCCACGGGATTTTGCAGCAGAGCGACGAAGAGGGCAAACTCCGCGTGGTGTTCAATGCCTTCCGCCCAAAAACCAGCGGATGCAGCCTTAACGACGTAATGTATGCCGGTTCCAGTCTCCAGAGTGGCCTTGCAGTCGTAGTCACCCGCTGGAGAACTCGCTGAATCGCCTACTGCACTGACTTCAGCATGATGTTCCGACAGAACCTGGTCCGAGCCCAGGACATTCACCTCCAGCGGATCCTGTGGATCCCGAACCCCGACATCTTAGCAACTCACTATGTTCTCCTCACGGCCACCAATGGAGAGACCAGTGTACCGTACCTAGCATTGCGGACACTGAAGCAGTTCTGCCAAGACGAGGGCGCCAATCTTCCCGAGGCCGTCGAAGCAGTCGACAGGGAACTGTACGTCGACGACTTCCTCAGCGGCGCCCAGTGGGCTTTTTTGCAAAATTTACTTTCAAAACCTAATATCACTCGAACGACTTGACTTTGAACAAGATTAAAGCTTATTAAATGCACAATAAGAAAAAATTATAGGGAAAAGTTTTCCCGATTTTTCCAATCATATTTTATAGATTTTTTAATGCTAAATTCAAATCTGCCAGGAAAAATAGCGTAGCGTATTTCCTTTCCGAGAAAAATGCGGTTAAATATCAAAAATCCAATATGGAGAGGCACAAATCGGAAACATGCTGGTAACTCAACTCTGACGTTAGAATTACAAAATAGAGATTGGTGGATGCAATATGGTGGAACAAAAGTTTTGAAAAATTTAGGAAAATTGACAAAATTTCCATATTCACGTTTTCGAGGGCTCTCAAACCATATCTGATGTCAGAATTTCAAAATAAAAAATGGCTGATCCAATATGAAGGAACAAAAGTTGGAAAAATTTAGGCAACTTTACAAAATTGTCCATATTTATGTTTTGGAGATCTCTGAATCCAAATATGGCATCAGAGTTAAAAAATTAAAAATTGCGTATCCAATATGGCACAAATACTGAGAAAATTCTATTTTAACAATTATTGCATGAATACAATTGAAGTTACAGACACGTTAAATTAAATCGACATATGTCCTAATCTCAATTACCTATTAGCTCTAATAATCAATTTTCACCACTTAAACTTATATCATCGCTTAAATTTGCATTACCCAGGAAACTCGCATCACTTTCGTCATTCTCTTTTTCTATATTTACACTAAAAACATAATTTTTAGGAATTATCACGAAATCAATGTGCATGAAATATTCATATCGTTTTCTATTGTTCCAAAATGATTTTTTTTTATCCGTAGACAGGTAATCAAAGAATTAAACATTTTTTTTAGTGTACTTACTTTTGTTTAATAAATCTCCTCATGCCTGATGTAATTGTCTTCTTCCTATTCTCGTTTTCTAATCTTTTTCAATAAATGATAAAGATATTTTTGCGTCGCTCATGTGTATTGCTCGAATAAAGACAGCCAGAAGATGAACTTCACTGTTTACTTGACGTGCATATGACGGCATAAAAGGCCATTGGCAAAGAAAATTTTCGGGCTATTTGGCATCCATGCTGCAATAGTTTATGCAAAAATTCTCTAATAATCCAAATCAAGTTCTGTCTTGCAAATAAACAAAAATAATATGGTTGCAACATGTTGGACAAATTGAACATCGAGCCCTAAGCTTTCCGCAAATTTTTGAGGCTGTTGGAAGCATTTACTTGCCAAGTTCCCAGTATTAGTCGTACCGTGACCTTGCAAAACCTGACCAGCTCTCACTTCAATGGTATCATACAGATTTTTCTGGAGTATGGCTTTTCGCACTTCAAATGGTTCTACAAGATTTATAATGCTAATTATAATTTGATTTTTCAGTTAGTTTAAATGCTCTGTATATTGAAAAAATAATAGTATATTATGCATCCCCTTGGCGCATACAATATTTTTTTATAACAAATGGATGATTTCAGACATTTCTCGAAATGCATTCATGCTTTCGGTCCATACTAGACTTTAAATAAAAAAGCATGAAATTTATGTTAACTTATTCCAAATTATAAAAAATTATTGATGTGATTTATGGTAACTTACCATAAATTACCCAACATTAATTTTTAAACATTTCCATAAATTTCCGGAAATTTATGAAAATTGTCCGTGATTTATAGTAATTTTACAGGTAAATATGATAACTTGCCATTAATTACCCGAAATTCATTTTTTTAATCAGATAAATTTCCGGAAATTTTGGTAATTTATGTAAATATTACCGGTAAAGATGGTAACTTTCCATAAATTACCCAAAACACATTTTTTTAAATTTCCATAAATTTCCGGACATCTATGGCAATTTTCGGTTATGTATGGTAATTGTAACGGTAAATGTGGTAACTTACCAAAAATTACCCAAAATTGATTTTTTTAAATTTCTATAAATTTCCGTAAATTTATGGAAGTTTTCGGTAATTTTACATGTAAATATGGTAACTTACCATAAATTACCATAAATTCATTTTTTTTTAATTTCCATAAATTCCCGGAAATCTATGAACAATGCGGGTAATTTACGGTGCAAGACACCCAATCCCAATTTCAAAAACTAATCTGTAGGAGCAAAGTCATTTTCTAAATTTTCAAAATTATGCACTGTTCGATGACAGATTGGACATCTACACGTAGCCTTGTTTCCGACTATTTTATTGACGCATTTGCCGTCATATAAAGTTTTTGAGACGAGAAATGTTATTTTGGCACGTTTGCCATTCTTCATTCGGAATGTATGAGGAACAAGAGCATCGATTTCTTCATTTAGTCTATTATTTTCTTTTATTGTAGCAGCTTCATCTTCTTTCTCAAGTACAATACGCAACGGTCGACAAAAGCGAACACTTTGGACGGTAGGGTTTTACCACGAATCTTCAGAGGAACTGTTTTTGAATTGAATGGCAATGAAGCTGCTAATAAAAAGCGAATTTACGGGTCAGAACATTCGTAATTTGGATCAACACACTTCTGCTGAAGGTTAAGATGTGCTGAGGAACTATCAAAGCCCAAAGTAACAAGCAATTGCAAATTCCGCAAATTCTCCCACTCCACAGCAACAGCATCACATAATCGTTCAGCGGTTTTGTTTAAGATTCTTTGTGAGGGACATATAATTTTAGTTTCAGAAATGCTAAGTTTATTGCTTTTTTCTAGTCCACATTGTACCATAGCTTCGCGAAGTTTACCACAGCATGGATACAATTTACACTTTCTGGATAGACAATCCTTTACCAATTCTTTATAGGAGTTCTTATTCAAATTATTTGCTAAGTAGAAAGCTAAGGTACTTTCTCATGAATGTCTTACTTCATTGCATTCACCCTCATTTTCTTCTCGCCCTTGAAAATGCGCTGAAATCGTGAAATGTAGGAGGCCTTACTAATATCAATTCGTTTTCTCCCGCTGTTCAGACGCACTCGTGATTTTTTTTTGGTCGATCAAATGCATTTTTAAAATACTTTTTCGGTTACTCATGCTGAAAGCAATTAGAGTTTTGTTATCAAGAACGTAAAAAATTATAAACAAGAAGCCGATGAAGCAAAAAAGAGAAAAGATTCAAAATTAGAATCTGTAATTAAAATTGTTCCTTATTTTAACATGCTTTATACATTATTATGCAAAAAACATGTCAAAATCATATCAAAGCCTAAAAAAAACTCACCTTAAATAATTCTGCAGGAATAATTTATGCGCAATAGTTTTTATTTAGACAGTGTAATTATCAATATAATCTCCGGCCACTTCAAGTGATAAAACTATAGTTGTAAAGGTTAAGAAGGTTTTCTTTTGTTTCAAGCATAAGTCTGTTACCGCGAACATAATCTTTGGCCACAAACTTCACAAAATAATGTAACAAATGCATTTTATTTTTTGATTTTTGTTTCACTAAATCCGACCTATCATTTTTAACTTTTAATTTTGGAATTTTAATATCGGATTTGGATTCAGCGACCTCGGAAACGTAAATATAGCTTATTTTGTAGAGTTGCCCAAATATCAAGTTTTGTTCCGCCATATTGGATCCGCAATTCTTCATTTTGAAATTCTGACGTCAGATTTGGATTCAGAGCCCTCGAAAACATAAATATGTACAATTTTTTAAAGTTGCCTAAATTTTTCCAACTTTTGTTATATTATATTTGATCCGATATTTTTGTTGTTGAAATTATGACGTCAGATTTGGATTCAGCGACCTTGAAAACCTGAAGATAATAAACCTTCTTAAGACACCATCATGTTTCCAAATTGTGTCCCTCCATATTGGATTTTTCATATTTAACCGCATTTTTCTCGGAAAGGAAGTACGGTACGCTATTTTTCCTGGCAAATTTTAATTCGGCATTAAAAAATCTATAAAATATGATGCTTCGCACTAAACAAAACTATTTTCTTTGTAATTCTAGTACAATTTTGTATTTTTTTTCAAAAAATGACTGTCTTTTCTCGCATTTTCCAGGTTGTCGAATTCGGGAAAACCTTTCTCTATAATTTTGCCTTATTGTGCATTTAATAAGCTTTAATTTCGTTCAAAGAAAATCCATTTTGGTCCATTCTTTCGAGAGATATTAAGTTTTGAATGTAATTTTTGCACAAAAGCCCACTGTGCGGCGCAGACGACCTCGAGTCCGCGCGACATCGTCGCGACTAACTCGTCACACTACTCAAAGCCGGCGGCCTCAACCTCAAGAAGTGGGTGTCCAATAGCCCCGAACTACTCGACGACATCGCCCCAGAGGACAGATTACGGCCGACATGGCTTCAATTCTCCAACGACGGACAGGTCAATGATCTAGGGTTCGCCTGAGATCCGGCGCATGACTGCTTCCGGTTTGCCCCTCCGTCTGCACCCAGAAACCGCCAACTCACCAAGAGGACGAAACTCGCCGAGCTGTCTCGAATCTTCGACCCAGCCAGGTGGCTCGCTTTATTCACGGTGGTTACCACAATGCTGATCCAAGACCTATAGCGAGCCAAACTCAAGGATGAAGGAAATGGAAAAGATCAGCATCCCACACGATCAGCAACAGCCGCAGAACTGTATTCCAAATCCAGCGAGCACGACGAAGGAAACGCTACGACCTGCCACCTCTGGGCAAAGTCTAAGTTGTCGCCCATTAGAAGCGTCCTTCTTGCAAAGAAGGCTACTACCCGAATGACGATCCCGCGACTTGATCTGAGAGCCGTCCTCCTGGCGGCCAAGCTTCTCCACTTCGCAGCCACAAACTTGGGCATCCCCCTGGCCGACGGGAAACAATTTGGTGGACGACCACATCGTACACATTTCTAAACTAGTACCCGACGCTAAATGGTACTACATTTCAGCCAGCGAGAACCCCGCTGATATCGCCACCAGAGGCACTGACATCCCAGGCCTCTCCCAATCCAACCTATGGTGGGACCACCCACCGAACCAACCAATCTGATCTGTGCGGTAGCCCTCAATCTGTGACCCCGAAAGAGCTGACGACCTGTACGAAGAATACGTGATCTGCGTCAAAATAAGCATGAACATTCACTTCGGACCCAAACTCACACTACTCCAACTGGACGGACGCAGCCACCTTGTTCAGCTTATCATCAATTGGGCTCACCTCCGAGACTGCACGATCTGCGCCTCTGTCAATGGTAGGACCATGAAGCAAGCCATGCCCCCCCCCCTGCTAGCTACCCGGGTGACTCCGTCAGCCGCCTTCTTCCAGACCGGCGTGGACTACGCTGATACATTCGACATACTTGCAACAAAAGGCCGTGGAGTGAGGAGTGCTTTTCTTTCTTCGGTCTTACGGTCCAATAAATACAAACATAAAAAAACGATTAAAGTTGTTTTAAAATCGTTTTATTTTCAACGTTTCGGCTCTCACTGCGGGCATTCATCAGGAAAGTTTCTATTTCTGCCATTAAAAATTTCGTAGTGTTAAAAAATAGGCAATCAGAGTCAAACATGTAACTCACCAAATTTTTTTTTAAAGTCTCCAAACCAATTCGATTACATTTTTAACGGAAAAAGTTCCAAATAATTCTCTGAAGTCCTTGAATTCCCTGAATTCTCTGTATCCCTTGAATTCTCTGAATTTCTTGGATTCCTCGAATCCTCAGAATTCCCTGAATTCTCTGAATTCCTCTAATTCTCTTAATTCCCTGCATTCTCTCAATTTCCTGAGTTCCCTGAATTTTCCGAATTCCTTGAATTCTCTAAATTGCCGGAATTCGCAGAATTACCTGAATTCTCTAAATTCTCTGAATTCGCTGAATTCTCTGAATTCCTTAAATTCCTTGGATTCTATGAATTCCTTGAATTCTATGAATTTCTTGAATTCCCTGAATTCCTCGAATTCTTTGAATTCCTTGAATTCCTTGAATTCCTTAAATTCCCTGAATTTCTCAAATTCCTTTGATTCACTGAATTTTCTAAATTCTCTAAATTCCCTGAATTCTCTGAAGTCCTTGAATTCCCTGAATTCTCTATATCCCTTGAATTCTCTGATTTTCTTGAATTCTCTGAATTCCTCTAATTCTCAGGATTCCCTGAATTCTCTAAATTCTCTGAATTTCCTGAATTCCTTGAATTGTCTGAATTCCTTGAATCCTCTGAATTCCTGGAATTTTCGGTAGTCCTTTAATTCCCTGAATTCTTTAAATGGGACCACGGGATTTTTAATATTTCGCACATGTCCCAACTCTTTCTTTAATTTATTCTTTAGAATTAGAAATGTTCTGACTATATTCTAAAAAAGTGTATTATCTAACAATCGAACTTTGGGCTGCAAAATATTATTATTCGACTAGGAAATATCGATTGAAATTTTTTTTAATCATATAACTTACCGTTGGAGTGATGCGTACAGTTTTGATGTTCTGAACCAATTATGAATTTTTGTTCGAAAATGCAGTTAAAACTAGGCCAATTTATGTGAATTGATAAAAAGAGAGAATCAGTAAGGTTTTAGTCACAGCGGAACTCGCTATTGTTGTTTTTTGCAGGTTAAACTCTGGAATCCGTTGAACTAAGTGTTGTACCAATCATTTAAGTTTAGCATGGGACGTGACCACAAAGAATGATTAAGCCACGCAACGATCCATAAATTCCCAATTCTTGTGCAATCTTTGAACATTTTTTTCCTATTTTTGACCCATTCTTGAGCAACGCAACTTTTTTTCACGCGGCACATAATATCTTATTTTTGCACTTATGGAGTGTTTTTCGAGACCCTACAAAAGTGGCTTATAGGAAAAAATATGTGCTCACTTTTTCTGATATTCGAACAAATCTGGAGGGTAGAGAGCAATCAAATTTGAAGACAAAACTTTGTACAACACAAATAAATAAACCTTGAGATTTCACTAACCAATGATAATCTTTGAAATAATAACCAATAATAATATTTAAAATATTATGATACTAACTTTTAAAAAGTAAATATACTCCACCCCACCACGTCTGAACAATTTAAACAGTTAAAAGTTTATTATACGTAGATATAAAGGATCACCCTCGTATTAACTCTAACGTATTGACGTAAATGTGCACAGTTGGGCAAGTGACATATGTGCACGTGCACAGTTGGGCAAGTGACATCTGTGCACATGCACAGTTAGGAAAGTGACATCTATGCACGTTCACAGTTGTCCGCCCGGCCATCGACGTGCAAAGTTGGACACGTGCAAACTTGCTACGTGCAAAGTTATCCGTCACCCTGAAAATTGGCCCTACTAATTTGTGGATCATCTCAATTTGCCAGGTGTTGATGATTTAATACACGTACATGGGGTGGAAAGAAATTCCTAACAACTGCGGCGGTAAAATTCAGATCAGTCTCACTGCTAGGATGTTTTTAAGAGGATATTAAAACATCAACCCCTAGTACACTAAGATGATAAATTAATGGATGAGGCCACACAGCAAGGCCAATTTTTTTACTTAAATTAATTTTCATTAACGTATCTATATGACTTCTTATATATATGACTCTCTTTGTGATTGTGAGGTATATTTTTTCAACATAATTTTTATCGCTTAATGAAAAAGACGGAGACCAATTTGGACGAATCCATAAAAAACATCTGAATAATTTTATGAGCATGCACAAATCTTATACTCATGTTGAAAAATATCTTCATACTTTCGGAAAAGATTGTGACATAGAAGACTTTTTATTATATCTGCAAGTGGTATGATTTTCACCCAATTTTACAAATTGAAATTAGGAATGAGGAATGAAAGCCTTGTCAGGGATGTAGATATTCTTCGTTATATAACAATGTCTGTAAAATCATATAGATAATACGCGAAGGAAAAGAAAATTCTTGGGCAGAAATCTTTGGTCATTCTATTAATAAAGATTTAAAAACATATTTTTTCTTGATCCACCAACGCCATATCTGTCCACGGCCGAGGCTTCGATTGTATAATACGTGAAAATTTAGACAATAAACATCATTGTTATTAAAATTTGAAATAACTGAGCAAAGAAAAATGTATCAACAATGGCTGTAGGCTTACTGATTGTTAAATATCGAAGAAATATATAAAAGCGAGAAGGCCATAATATACGTCACATATGACAATAACTATGATAAATAGATGCTTCATAAAACTGCAATGCAACCAAATATTTTAAAGTCGACTTCTTATCAGTCCCCCAAGCCTCCATGCATTTATTGCGCCAAAGTTTTTGACTTTAACCACGAAAATTACATTCACGGCGATTTTTATGTCCGTATTCTTGAAAAAGATAGGATTGAGTACGAACTAACTACTACCCCCTTCCTAGTACTATCTAATCGAAATTATTAAAATTCTACTAATTCAAATAAAGAAAGGTGATCCACGAAATATTAGATGAAAATTACTAATTGGATTAATCGAAATATTAACTAAATTTCCGATAGAGGAAAACTACTAATTGCATAGTGGCAAAGTATGAATTTATTCAGACTGAATATCATATTAATTAAAATAATGTTATGAATTTGATGAACGTATACAAATAGAACTTTTTATTACAAGTATGCGATTTTGTAAGATTTTCAACTTTGTTAAATCAACGAGAAGGCAATATTGTGCAACTTGTAAATACGCTACGTCACATCTACCAACATGAAAAACTTCTTTATAGCTGAACCAAAGATATTCATCCTTGATCTAGCCACAAATATCGTTGAAAAGAAAGCAATAATAGGGTAAGTGTGGGTATTACTGCGGAAAAAAACAAGACGACTTTTGAAGATAAAAAACAAGTGCTTGAATGAGAAATTCGTTACGCGATAATTCGTGAAGCAACATTTGGTATTTAATTAGTATAATTCAGTCGTTAAAACGTGCAAAGAAATTAGATTTACGTGAAAAATGCGAATCTAAAAAAAATGTTCGATGCAGATATGACTGCGGGTTTGAATGAATTACTGCGCGCCAACTACTGCGGTAACCCAATTACTGCGCTTGTAGTACTGCTCTTTCATTTTAAGTGAAGTTACAAATAATTTACGAAATTTAAACCTTGTAATTCATGTAAATTATCTTTTATAAATTAAACTTGGTCAATGGGGAGTCTCATGCTGCAAAAAAAGAACTTCAGGCATATCACGATCTGTCTTGAAGTTAGGAATATATTGTAACCTAGTAGGTTTCACGAAACCGTTACATTGTACTCGGATACCCCGCGAACGTATATGAATGTGGTGAGGTTCCAGTTTCAGCGCACAAAAAATGTCATTTCCATGGATTCGAGGTATTCTTTGAGGTTATGTTTGAAGGTTTTGAGGTTATGAATGAACTTTCACCTGGTTAGCTCGTCAAATAGTCTGAATAGACTCAACTACCCTAAAAATGCATTAATATTTGTCTGGTTCGATTTTGTACAAGAAAAACGGGCCATTTTAGCGATTTCAAGGTGCTTTTTTGAGGTAAGGGTCCAACCAAGACCAGTTGGGTCAATTCTGATGGTGGATTCAGATTCGGCGCGTCAAGATACATAAGTATTGACATACCTCATCCCCAGATCAGGAAATACTAATTTTTTCAAGTTTTTTAAGGTTAGGGTAAAATGCTGACGTGTAGGGCAAATTCTGACATTGGATTCGGATTCAGCGCGTCAAAATCCATAGGAAAACATATGTCGCGTCCCCAGATCACGGCACTTATATTTTTTTTGTATAATCAATTAAATTTATAAAAAAATAATTGTTTGAACAAGATATTATTTATAATAATATACTTTTAAAATAATGTTAGAAATTTGCAGTTTTTTCTCGAATTCTCCACTTTTGCTACATTTTTAAATTATATTGAGGTTATAAAAAATTCAAGTTAATGAACACAATTTTGCAAACAATTTATTATTGTTTTTGATAATATTCTCTTTGAATAATGTTAGAAAATTGCGGTTTTTTCTGAAATTTTCAACTCTTTGTCTACTTTTGACTTAGAGTGTAGTTATTAGTACTGAGATTTAACAGAAATAATTATTCAAACAAATTATTATTGTTTATAACTATTTTCTACTTTAGTAATGGTAGATAGTTGCAGTTTGTTCTGAAAACGATAGATATTCAACCGTACTTGGTTTGCGTTAAAAATACGGCAGTGTGAATGTAGGCGCAGCCTAATAAACTCTTTTAAATAAAAAAAATAGCAGTTTTTCACAGTATTATTTACGACTTAAACTATGATTGGATATTTCCTACAAATTTAATTCAAACTTCGAAGCATTGGCTGAATTACGGCGAGTTGCAAAAAAATTGAAAAAAATTTGGTGGACTAAAAGAACGGTTTTTTGAGCTACAACTTTTCTATCCAGAGAAAAATGATGTCTTATTATGCATATGATGCATTTTCAAAAGTAAAATACGAAACTAGTTTGGAAAGTTTCCAGGGGCCATCTCCATTGGGTGTCAACAATTTATAGGCGGTCACAGAATCCGGAACCTCAATTATATAATTACGAATAATGTAAATTCTGAATTTTTAACTATTAAGTGCTTTTAGCACATCTTAATTAGAATTTTTTTATTTTCAAACTCAATTCAAAAATTTGTAATGGTCCCGATTTTCCTTTGTATGCGGCTAGTTTTGAAACTGTTAAACTTTTTTTTTGTCTTCAACTGTTGCGTTTTATATTTCTTTTACGTTTAATTCACATTTGCGAAATTTGGAATTTTTTAATCGCGTACAAGTTTAATCATTTTAATTTCAATAGTGATAGAAATACTTTATTTCAATTTTTATTTTCAGTTCCATCAAGAGGTGCCATAGCGTGTCCAGTAAATGATGATTATTAGCCCTCAGAAACAAATGTTAATTACTTGTATAAATCCCAGTCGCAAAAATAAAGAATTTAGTAGATCTCTATTTAAATTTGTATCTTGTCGATTTCGTCTTAGTACAAATGTAATTCCTGAAATTAGCTATAAGCGTTTCTACTAATGGAAAGCCGATGCAAACAAATAGAAAATGAGGAAGTGTCACATGCAAACTATTCTTAAATTTTCCTCGTTCGTTGAAATAAATTTTAACGTTAAGACCATCATGAATACGTTAAAAATTTAGAGCTGAAAATTTTTACACAGAACATTGTTAACTGATTTGGAGAATTATAAGATTTTTAGCCCGAATCATGAAAAATGAAAAGAATATAAGCCAAATGGAATGTTTCAAGGAATTAATTCATTATTTAAACTGTATATTATGAACAATAGATCACGAAATCAATTCCTAAATACAATGTTTTATAAGTTGTGCAAGAATCAATTAGCAAACATTCAAATAAATGATACTTTAGGCCGAATTCATTTCAAATCATGCAGGCTGAACACGTTCAAGTCACGGCATCATCTGCGGATAGAAAATATGTTGCTTTTCAATGGATTTTAGATTTCAAAAAATGTTGGCAAAGTTATGGGTATTTGAACATTTAAGAGTCCTAACGCAAATAATGAAACATTTTTGTGATTTTTGCTCTAAAGTGCTGTAGTTTCCAAACTAATATAGGTATAACTTCAATTTTCTCAAAAAGACCAGCGTTTTTTTTTATTTTTGTCCAGGTTGGTACTATTATGATGAATATATCTCATGAGAGTTTATCTTTTGTCCGCGCCTTGGAGAGGAGAAACAATTTTTTTGTTACTGAACAATGAATATTCACATTTTGTCCAAAAACAAGATGAGATACGATGAAAGTCAAGAAAGCAAAGTTATTCCCCTCAAAAAGATATAAAAAAAGGTTTGTGGTCATTTTTCTCTATTTTGCGTTTCTTTCGAGATTTTCGCCTAAATAAGAATAAATTCTGATATAACTGTATTTTTCTTACAACAATAGAACATTAGTATGCCATAAATAAGAAACAAGGGTATAAATCGTCAAGTTGAATAAATTTTATACAAACTCAAAATATTTTCCGATAACTAAAATTTAATATTTTCATAAAATACCCTTAATAACTCAAAAATTTGAATTATTCTTCCACAGTAATATTTCTACAATCGTGCTTAGCTTTTGTGCCATAAAAGAATGTATGTAACCCTTTTCTGTCTTTTCAAGTTTCCACAGGTTCCACTAGTGAATCCCCACAATAGCTTATGCTTTTTTCCATTCCTGAGTTTTCTTCTTGCGAAATTTTTGTAGATCTTCGAAAGAAATTACCAATAATTCAATCGCATTATGGTACTTTCCAATATCGCTGACAAAGGTTTCTGCATCGTTAATAATGCTTTCTATATGAGATTTCCTGAAATTCTGAGATGTTGCAAAATGCTTAACGATACCACCGATGCCATCACAAGCGCCCTTGCTATGTCCTGTAGCTGAAAAAATCCACATTAGTTCTTGTGATGATATTTCGAATTCAAAAAATTTGTAGCGATTTTTAAAATGGCCTAGAGCTTCAACAGAAATGAATGTCACTTCATCGGTAAGGTCAAAATCAGAAACTTCTGGCTTAAAATTTTCAAAAATTAGACTCTTTGCAAGCAAAGCATGAGCAGAGCCATGGTTTGTGCAATGGCACAGAAAATGATTATTAATAATACAAAATAACAATTATTTTACACCCTTCTTACTTATTTATGGCAGACTAATGTTCGATTGTTATGAGAAAAATACAGTTATAGCCGAATTTATTCTTAATCAGGCAAAAATCTCGCAAGAAACGCAAGATAGAGAAAAGCGCCAGTAGAATGTTATTTAGAACTTTTTGAGAGTAATAACTTTGCATGCATGACTTTTTTCGTATCTCGTCTTGTTTTTACACAAAATGTAAATATTCATGTTTCAGTGACAAAAAAAAATGGTTTCTCCTCTGCAAGGCGCGGGCACAAGATAAACTCTCATGAGATATATTTACCATAATCGTACCAACCTAGAAAAAAATCAGGAGAAAAAAACGCTGGCCTTTTTGAGGAAACGGAGTTTTAAAAATTTCAGAAAACCCACTGCCATTTTGTCAGTTTTAAGAATTTTTCAAATTATGCTGTAAATTTCGAAAGCGAATGGATAGAACAAATACAATCAAAAATAAAAAGTATAATACCTATAACAGGTTAGAAACTAGAGCACTTTAAATAAAAAATCAGAACATTTGTTCATAAATTGCGTTGCGAGTTTTAAAAATTCCAACACTCATAACTTCGCGAAAAAAATTTGTTTATCAAATCGTTGAAATATTTGTTATCCAGAATCCTTTGGAAAACAACATATATCATCCGCAATTTATAGTTTCCAGATACATTAAATAGTTATGAAAGATGCATATAGCTTACAAAGACAATATATTAAGTAATGTATACCTTCAGGACTAATTTCGGCCCTGATATAGTCAGGATAAGATTTTTATTATTCATTTATAATTTATTTTATGTAATTTTTTACACAATGAAATTTCAAGAACGTGAGTGCATTTGACAATAATATAAAGTAGGTTTATGAAATATTGTATGGGATTTGGTAGATTTCGTGCATTTGACGCCTAATTCTTATATATATATATATAGTCCTATATATAGTCCTACCGACTGCGCCATTCGGTTTCGGTTTCTATTCCTTTCGAATAGAACTGAAGGGCCTATGACAAAGCCACCGAACGCGTCCTCGG
>JAABKJ010006331.1:0-22074 GCA_011634705.1 Andricus grossulariae | reverse complement strand
CCTTAAATGAGCCCTTAATTCTGGCATAGGTTATACATTGTTTGGGCATGGTGGTACTTCCAGGTTTACCCACCTGCCTTTTGGCCGTCGGTATCGGCCAACTTGCTTGCTGACGTCACAGACTAAACCACATGGGTAAAGGTTAGGGGCATAGCTGAAATTATTTCTGTGACCCAATATTATTGACGAGAACAGTCGCAGGGGTACTTTTCCGCCCCAATGAGACGTTGGAAATGGGTAGGTGTTTGACCAACATTATGTATTTCTGTGACGAGTCACAGGGGTGCCTTCCCGCCGAGGGAGTCGTTCATCTTAATTCTTGAGTCGCAAATCGACGATGAAGTACAATATATACATAAAACACTCCATCTAAAGCGTCGAAAGTCAAAAACTGACAAAATAACTCTTAAATCACATGATGTTTCTCTAAAATGCCTGACAGTCCCTTCGGTGTGCTTGAAATTTTCTTTATAAAAACCGGTAAAAAAATTGTCGGTACCGGTAATTTCTTGTTACCGGTACTGACAGCGTATATTATTATGAGTAGCTCACACAGATAATTTTAGAGAACATTTAATATTCAAATGAAAAGTGAATAATGAATGAAATCTAAAGTCGTTAACTTGTAGGCAATCAGCCATAATATGGAAATATTTATTAATACTCCTCTTTGTACCTCTTTGTACTATTTTCCACAGGCATCGAGAACCTATTTTATCCAGCACCAGAAAATTGATCCGCACCGTATGTGTCAAGAATTTTAAACTTATAAAACTTTTAAACTTATAAAATTAATTTAAACAATTTATTGAATAATTTTTATATAAAAATATATTTTTTTCGCTACATCTGCTCAAAAAAATGAGAATAGTATCTTATTTTAGGTGAACAATATGTCGATTATGCAAAGGAAAGGGATTGAAAACTGAATCATTGTTGCATTGTAATCTGTTGCAACATACTTTCGCAAAGTGCTTTCCCATAGCAAATTTGCGACGTACATACTAAAGACGAACGAAACTTTGGGAAAATTCAAGTAACCAACACATTGAATCTGCAAGATACATGTTGGGTATTTACATGTATTTTAATATTTAAATGGATGCGCGTCCAGGCCAGGTCCTCTTTGAACCCTTACAACGCAAGGAGACCTATCATATAAATAATGCACATGATATATAGTACCGAATAGGTGTTAGGTTCAGGATATATATCTTAGGATGCAGTGGATACTCCTTATACACTGAAATTCAGAGTGGTTTAGGTAAATTCCCATTTTTGATTTCAAATGGCAGGAACGATATATAGAGAAACTATGAAATTCATATTACTCCATGATTTGCCTTTCTGTGGTCATTCGTGTCTTTCTATGTATCTATTTATTCATGTATTCAACTGGACGAACAGAGAAGCCAGGTGAAATTCACTTCCCAAAAACCCGTACGGAGAAATCCATTTTATGCACTATTACGTGTTATTTCACAATTATTACGCGGATATAACGACGCTTTTAAAGATTCTCGGAGCAAATAATCTCAAATAACTAGTTATAAATTAGATTGAATTTAGGCATTGCTCTATTTTTTTGACATTCGTTATTGTTACAGACAATAAATACTTCTCGAAATAGTTAAAATTAAACTCGAAATGAAACTACTCACAATTAAGTTATTGAAATAATTCACATTTTTTCGTGGAAAATGAATCAGTTTTCTCATTAAATCTTCTTGGCAGATTTCCTGGGAGATAAGGTGAGAGCACCAGTTATTAGCACCATAAAAGAAAATTAAGGCTTTACGAAATAAATAAACACATAAAATATTGAATTCTAAAATAGTGATAATTATACATACATTCAAAATTTTACGCAGAATACACTGGAATATTGAATTATTATTAGAAGTTGACAAAAACTTGAAAAATTATTAAAAATCAGGATGTAGTCCCACAATTTTAGTGTTTGGTACTAAAAACCCCGCCCCGTTATTAGCACCCTGGTCTCGAGTGCTTGGCACTGCACTAACCTAACCTCTTAATATTTCTTATAATGGCGTTGAAAAATTGATTAAAAACAAATTGTTCATCTGAAAATAGTAAATTATATTTTTCCATGAGTAATTCAAAATTTTGTATTGTATTTTTTTTTTTTTTTTTGACAAGCCAATATATAGCTGTAAAGGTTAAGCCATGTCACATGTGCTCTTCAGTAGAAGTTCTTCTTTCGTCAATCATCATAACCCATATTACGGTCAGGCATACTGTGATGGGCATACTTACGCCAATAAATAAAATTAAAAAAAAACAACATAAATGTTACTAATTTTCTCACTTTCTGCTTTGAATTAGCCAAATAAAGAAATAAATTCAATTTTTTCAGCAAATCAAAAATTTTGGAATTTTATTAATTTCCTCTTTACTTAATGAACAAATTCAAACTAGGATATATAAATTTGATATAGTCAAAACAAATTGCTTACCGATTGAATAAAATCTTTTGTTATTTATAATAACATGAATTCCGGCGCAACATTTAAAACATTGCATTTTACAACAATATCACCAAACATAATATTAATAAATATAATGAAATTCAAGTTATAATTTAAATTAAAAATATATCCACCTATACATAAAAAAATAAATTATCCTAAGAAGTCTTTGGAGGTTAAGATTACTGAAATATAAAGGATCGATTAATTTATTATCATTTTTAGCTACTTTTGCGTCTACACCTAATAACAACTTTTGTCCCTCCAGCACTTTTAACACTTAATTTCATAAAATACGCTAAATATTTCATGTCAACACAAGATCTTAAGATTACATAACCTCACTTTCTTCTGACTAGGCAGGGGTGTCAATGAATGAAATCATTTCAGAATTGCATTGTCTGGTCATTGGCACTCGTAAATACATATAAAAAGCCGACCGCGAGTGTTGTAATGAGAATGAGTTCCTTAAGGTGCTTCCTCAGTCTCGATTTTTAGCCCACGTATTGCAAATGACATGTTTCCTCCAACAAGGATGAATTGTTTAATTTAGTGTTTAAATCACAGAATCCGAATGGCATAATACACAACCTATTAGTACCCTTTTTTCGAAAAATGGTCTTGTTTTTTGTTTAATTATTAGAAAATGTGCTTCATTTATGCGCCTGGAAATGAGCAATCCGCTATCAGCAAAGTATCAATGATGAATCGAAAACAGGCGCTCCTCGTTTCAAGAAGGACACGACAGGAAACCGAAAGTTACATTTTTCCACGATACAGGAACCTAGGGGGTATACTGACTGTCAAGTCATAACTCACCCGACCATCCTATTGTTAGAGCGTTACATGATTCGAGCCGGTTGAACAAAATGATTAATTATTTAAATATTAAGAAATTGAATTTTAATATGCTGCATTAGGTTCATTACACAATTACGAGACGATTAAAGAAAGATAGAAAAAAATCAGTTAACCCGTTCAATTTCTGTTGGGGGTTTTGGTAATTTTGTATTCGCTTTAAGAGAACCTTCAATATTGAGAATATTGATCGATTTTCCTAATCCTTTCTTTTCAAATTATATCATTTGCAAATTTCGTCAGCTAATAAATATTTCATCGATCCATGTTTAGATAATTATTTAATTAATTAATTACTCAACATGCATTACCTAATTGTGTAGTAATTTATTGATTAATCATCAATTGAATAATTAATTAATTATTCCGATATGTAATTATCTGATTTCCTCGAATCTCCTTTTGTCTTTCGATAAAGACCAAAGTAAATCACCCGCCGACAATCAATACTGTTTCAATCTCTAGAATTTCCACAAAGCATAGATCGATGAAATTTTTATTAGCTGATAACATTTGAAAATGATATCATTTGAAGTAAATACGGAAAAAAAGGGTTAACCGATTTCTTTCTATCTTTTTTTAATCGTCTGGCCATTATGTAATGAACCTAATGCAGTATATTAAAATTCAATTTCTTAATATTTTAATAATTATTAATTGCGTTCAACCGAATCAATTCGTGTAATACTCTAACAATAGGAAGGTCGGGCGAGTTATGACTGACAGTCAGTATACCCCCTGGTTTCCAGTATCGTGGAAAAATTTCACGCTCGGCTTCCTGCCGTGTTCTTCTTGAAACAGGTAGCGCCTGTTTCCGGTTCATAATGGATACTGTCCTGGTGGCGGATTGCTCGCTCCCAGGCGCAGAAATAAAGCACATTTTCGATTAATTAAAAAAAAAAAAACCATACTATTTTTCTAAAAAAGTGCAATACTAGGTTGTGTATTATGCCATTGAGATTATTTAGTTAAAATATTATATCAAACAATTCATCCTTGTAGGAGGAAACATGTTATTTGTAATACATGGGTTCAAAATCGAGACTGAGGAAGCACCTCAAGGCTGATCAAGCCTCAAGTGAATAAAAGTTCCTTTGAATCTAAAATGAAAAAAAATTGATTGATCTCTTTAAAAGTAGAGGTTTCGACAGTTTACTAATATTTGTAAGTTTACTAATATATGCATGTGAACTAAACCAAACGCGAGTCGAGAAAGTATCCGAGCGAAGCACAAAACCCGAAAAATACGCGCCATAGGGGCGCTCAAAGTTGTGAGCCAAACGAGCCGCGCGCGAAGCGCGTAACGAAAGTATGCGCGCTGCGCGGGAACATTTTTCTCGTTTATTCCGTAACTAGGGGAGACCACCCTACAACAGATAATTAACCTACAGTACATTATGATTAATTAAAACTAATAAAGTATGCTCAATAATTAATTAAATTTAATTAATAGTTAGGACACTATGTGTTAATAAATTAAAATTAGAAATAATTATTTTAGGTATATTTGTGCTTTTGAGTAATAACTTTTGCGCAAAAAGACGGTATTTTGTCTCTTATTAAGGGTGATTTGAAGACCTAAAACTGGACCTCAAAGTGTCTTTCAATTATTTAAAAAACTCTGAAATATAAAAATAATGTTTTCAAAGTCATCCTCGGACTTTTCTTATGACAAATATGTTAAGACCTGTCAGAGAAGAAAAATATGGTTCTGAGGGGTGAGCTTTGGAAGTTTATGGCTAATTTTGCATCAATAGCACACACTTTAACTTTAATATGGTCATTTTTAATCATTCGAGGCCGAAACAGGTATTATTCTGAATAATATTATAGTAGTAATATTATAGTAGTGATTAAAGTAGTAATAATATAGTAGTAATTATAGTAGTAATATTATAGTAGTTATTTGTCATTTTTGCACACAGATACATGCAAAATTATGAACGAATGTTGTAGCGTGGTTCTACTGGTTATAGAATAAAAGGAATAAATTCATACAAACTGTGATCATTATTAGACAAAACTTTCTATACTTTCCAATGCAAGAAAATGATCATTTTTGTTTGCAAATGGAAAGATATTTTAACAAAAGTAATACAGCTCCTCTGCGAGGAGGAATTCACTCGCGTATTACACCCTACACCTCAAGCAAAATAACGCGTAATAGTCACGTATTACTGTAAAAACAATAGAATATTATTCGACGAGGCGCAGAATGTGGGTCTTTACTCAACGAGCGGGAGTGCTAGCTGGACAATCGATACCGAGAGTGATCTTCCGATGTATCGCAATGTACAACATTAGGATATTCTAAGCTGTCGCATAAAAATCTGTAAATGCTCCGGAGTCACATAAAATATTATTTTAGGCCAATTTTCATGCATTACAATAAGACTCAGAAAAAACAGTTTCGAGAGGTAATAAAATGAGACCATTGGTGGGATCCCAGAAACGTCTATTTTGCATTAAAAATAACAGCATGAAGTTATCTTATAAAAAACAGGACATGAGAAAATGATACCCTAAAGAAAGAGATCTCTAGTTTTTACAGTTATGAGTGGAATAACATGTAAAAACCAGATGATAGAATGAAATAATATTTAGTTGTGTGCAATAATATGTAATAATGCATTACAGTCACATTATAGGTCGTAAAAACGCATAATAGTCCCGTAATAGTCTCAGAATAGGTCGTATCAACGGGTAATGGTCGCGTAAAAGTGTTTAATAACGTGTAATAATGCGTTATAATAAGTAATAGTCGCGTAATAGAGCGTAATAGTCACGTCATTAAATTTTTTTTTAACTTGGTGTTGGGTGAATCTGGTCTTTCATCATCGGCCACGGACAAAGTCAAGTCCCTGATGAAATGAGGTTGTTATGAAATAATTTAATACTTTGTTTGAAATCTTTTCCAATGGCTATTTATCTTCCACTCCACAGGTTTATGGTCACCTGCTTGCTGCTGGTATAGAAAGTTTCGTAAAATGCCGTAGGTGTTTAATAAAACCGCGTTCTGAGCTGCTGCCAGTACCGTATTGACTCCTAAATATTCAAGATGTTCAGTGCATCTTGCATGCACATTGCCTGTAGCCGAAATCACAATAGGATGAATAGATGCATGTGTCACATTCCTCGATGTTGTATTTGCTTCATGCCTTAGCTCGCTATACTTACGGATCTTGGATGTATAGGTAGTCTGCAAATTCTGATTAAGTGCACAAGCAATGTCGATGATGTAGACTCTTTCGCCTCTTTCTCACGCATCACAATGTTGGGTTGATTGGCTGGGATATGATGATCTGTCTGGATAGAAAAATTTCAATATAAGATGTAATTTTCATTTTATAAAACGGGCACTGGACTGTGTCTATAAAAAGGCATCTATTCTGTTAAGAGTCCTAGACTTAGGAAAAGTTATTAATTTATAATGCCCTCCACATTCTTGCGTCTGTGTGTATATCCTCTCTGAGCCATTACCCGAAACTATCGACAATGTGCTTGACGGTTTCGTTAGTATCTTTACATTATCCACACCTGTCAACCACGTTCTGATGTAACACGTCCTTGCAATAATTTCAGTCCTGACAACCCTATCATAAATCGCAATGACAAATCCGTAGTTTTCACCCTGATATTCAAGGCCTCCTCTGAGGACGCATTCAATGGCTTCTAATCGAAATCCGCTTTACAGATGGTTTTGTAAAGCGCAACATGTCACTTGCTGTTAAAATAGTCTCACAACTGTTTAACTTGTGGCTTAAAAAGTTTTTTGACATCTACAACGACCATAACCCCTCTATATCATGATGGAACTACCATATCAATCGCTCAATTACTGTAGTCATTCGGTGCTTCATCATTTTTACGCGGATGGTTCAAGGATGGTTCAAGGATCAAGGTCGGTGTTCGACCATTTCATGAGCCCAAAGGAGTACGTGAGAACAGGGATTGCATAGGTATTGATTGCTCTGCGGTTCCTAATTCTCCTTTGATTAAATGCACTGTTCTGCATTTATCTAGTACAAACTCCATATGAATATCATTGGGAAATTGCTTTGTAACATTGATCACTTGCTGTAGTTTCTGATTTAAACTAGCGTACAGCTTCATGTCATGCATGTAAAGAAGATAGGTCAGTTGATGAGCGTTCTCATTATCATGTATTTTGAATCCATGAGACGTGCTATTTAGAGTTTTGCTCAATGGGTCTCACGCTTAACAGAACTATAATGCACTAAAGAAGTCTCCTTGAAAGATACCCATCTTGATGCGTATAGATCTGGTAATCCTTGGTTGACCATAATAAAAATACTTCTGTAACTTTTTAAGACTTCAAGCAAATATTTATGTGGTACAGAAGGAAACGCTTGCTTGTAGTAAATGTATGCCATGCTCATGTTTCTTTGATGCTTACTTGCTTGCGTCACAGCAATAGCGTCTGTAATGACTAGGCCTTTGCTGCACCGCGAGTTTTTACAAGATCTTTTTGGTTTTCAATTAATATAAATAGGATGTTATTCTCGTCGCAGTGAGAATATAACTTATAATAATGATATCTGTAAGGCAGATATGAATTGTTGGAAGACAGGCAATATATACGTAGTACCTTTGATAATGAAATCTGATATCAGATCTAGGTTTTCAATGATCTTCTGAAAACACCTTGCCAACGTAGGATGCACACTCGTCAGGCACTTGTATCAGAAGTTGTTCACCATGTCCGGACCTGGAGTTTTTAAGTTTTTTGCCTTTTTAAAAACTGATGGAACATCTGAATTTCTCATGTTAGTAGGCTCTATTTCAGAATTATTGCCTTTTTTTCTAGTTGGAACCATGCAGTACCTAACTTGCTTCTGTTTCAGCCCCAAACACTCCACCTGCAGTTCATGGTAGATTCTTCTTTCTTTTGCCTAAAAAGTTTGATTTTTCTGTCCTTTGGACGCAGTTTAAAAGTCAGAACATCCAGTTTCTGCCGTTGAGAGTATGTAATCTCATATAATATTGCTGTTGTCAATGCCTCGATGTGTCGAGCGTGGATGGTTATAGTAATATAGTGTATCAGGTTTATAGTTATATTTCTTTTCTTATATTAGATTAATCAACCCAATTAGCTCTTTACTTTTCTGACATCCATATCTAACCTTATTTGGCATGGTGAATATCGTTCCCTTCCTGGGGCAAAGACTACATTTGTAGGCCTAGTTCTAGAGCCCAACGTTCTAACGACTGCTACAGTTGCACAATACACAAGAGTTTGCACCTCTAACGCATGTAGTGTTGCCTACAAATGCATATGTAAAACCTTATTGTTCAGGTGTTCTATTAGTGCATTCAGTTCCTTGTTGATGTACATCTTGCGTACAAAACGCCTTTTTGTATGTTCTACATGCCTTAACTCTAGTTGAGTACGACCAAAATTCCTTTCAAGCTGCTGTAGTTTTTCTGGGATTTCGCTGTTCACATCAAGGGAAACGTTAATGTCCGCATGTGGTTCTAGTGGATCTGGTACTTGATCTTCATTATCCCCAGTACCTATGCTGTCAGCTTTAATTAGATCTTCGTTATTCACACTGACAATGGGTTTCCATGTCGACACTCAGGGTTTTCATCAAACACGAGGACCCTGTGGGGAAGAACTCGGATTAAAAAAAAATTAAAATTGCATGAAGAAATTAAATTACATAAATTGAATATAAGTTGTCATTGCCATTTAGTATATTAGGCCTGACTCGAGGCGTATACAATGTGTCCTTGGACGAGTGTGACTCAGCAATTCAACAAGTCAGTTCGTTATTCAATAATTACTCATGTGGCTATGCTCCCATGGGGACTCACTATCCGGCATGAAGGACCAAAAATTATAGTAAATTAACGACGGCTGGCATGGGCCAGCGACGCAGAAAAGTTCGGTCACTTTAAAGTCATGAAATAAAGATGCTAAAATTATAAATGTAAAAAGTGGATTCAATCCAACCACGATTCGAGTTTGAAGCCGCGAGTCAACTAAAAAATGTCACGTAAAGAATATTTAGTTACTTTCGAAAACTTAGTCCAGATGTAGGCTCCGGAAGCTACGACCAAGATCCTTGTCTGAAAGAGCGATTCTGATGCAACAGGTTGTTTAAGTCGTCCAGCTCATTACGCAGTTTTAATTCACGGTTCGAAACTCGAACTTACAATCAATATCACCGCAAGAGACATAGCGCGCCGAACCGGGTACCGGAAAAAAGAAGACAACTGCCCGGCACGAAAGTCGGAACGGAACTGATTTGAGAAAGCTGGAGAGTTCCCAGCCAAGCTGAGCGAGCCACCACAACAAAAATACACACGCCTCTTCATGCCTGTGCCTGCGAGGGCTCGAGCGACAGACAACTATCAGTAAAGTGACCGTGCTGAACAACAGCGCCAGGGACAAAATCTCAAAATAATGTCAAACTCTATTAGGAGCAGCAAACATTTCCCAATTTTAAACCCACTTTAGACTTTGACCAAAACAAATTAAATAGGCTAAAAAAAGTATCAACATTAAGATTTGCGTCAAAGAGATGTTGACAAACAAATAAAATAGCGACAGCTTTTATATATTGCTTCTTTGGATGACCAAATATGTTCCTACTCTTGTACAACCATTTACTCGGTACCACGGGCTATTAATGTGATTTTAAAAATTTGTAAATCTCACGTTATTCATGTATTTTCGAAATAAGAAAAATAGTAGAAAGCCAGTTTCTTTTTAATTTTTAGACAACTCACACAATTTTCAAATGAAAGATCCTCACCTTATCTTTATCCTCTTTAATTCTTCTTAACAATTATTTTTTCATGTTTTGAATATCATCATTCGAATAATTCAAACGACTGTGGGAATAAAAGTTTATAAATGACCAAATGACTGCAAAATTCACACATTCGAATTTCTGACTTTGTAACACCAGCGACGGTTATGTCAGCGATAATTTTTCAAAAATCAATATAGATATTGAAGAATACGGAATTTTATAGTCAACACTTAGATGTGCATTTATATAATCGAAAGCGAAAAATCTATAATATATTTTATTATTTTTAACTAATTTTGTAGCAATCCTCGCCCTTCGATACCGACTAGACTTTATTTATAAGAACGCATTTCCTCATTTATATGAAGAAATAGCTTTGCTAATATAACAAATACGTGTTATTACGTGTGAAAAATAACGTTCTTGCGCGACTATTACGTGTTATAACGCATCATTATGCCCTATTGCGTATTAATACACGACTATTAAGAATTTTTACGCATTATGACGCATAATTGCACGTTATTACGCATTATCACAAACTGTAACGCGTTATCACCGTTGATTACGCGACTATTACGCATTGATACGTACTATTAGGCGATCGTTTTGCGTTATGATTTATTATTACTAAGTTTAACGAGTTATCGCGCTCGATTTGCGACGTTTACGCATTATAACACATTATTATGCATTATTACGCGACTAATATGCATAGATATGCACTATTCAGAGACGCACGCATTGTGACACACTGTTGCAAGCCATAACCGTACTATTGCGCGACTTTTATGCGATGTTACGTATCATTGTATCATTTTGCATTACTGCGTGACTGTTTCGAATTATTACACATTTTAACGCGTTATTATTCTTGATTACACGTTATTGCGTATTAATACACACCATGCCGTATTATTATACGTTATTGCGTATTATTATTATTATCCAGCGTTATTACGCTTGATTACTCGACTGTTACGCATTATAACGTGGTATTACGCATTATTTCGCGACAAGTACGCAGTATTACGTATTATTAATTTAAGTTGATTAATAGCTAGGACACTATATGTGTTAATAGATTGAAATTATAAATATAATTATTTTAGGTATATTTGTGCTTTCAATTAATTATTATCTACTGTAGGTTCATTATCTACTGTACACTGAGAAAAAAGATTACTTGATTCAAAGAAATGTAGTACTAAATACGTCCAATCGAATATTTGTTTGATCGGAGGCCATTTTTCTTACTTCAAAGAATGATGCTTTTCGAACAAAAAACTCACTTTTATGATAAAAAAAAACTTCTTTAGATCAAACGAATATTTGATTGGACGTTTTCAGTACTACATTTCTTTGAATCAAGTAATCTTATTTCTTAGTGTAGGGTGGTCTTCCATATTGCTGGTGTATTCAAAACCATCATCATTCTATTAATTTCTATCCTCATATATTCTAATGTTTAAACCTACACATATGTTTCTGTCTATTTTAATCCTATTAAATTCGCTGCCTCCTTTTTTTTATTGATTTCCATTTTTATATAGCGTAATCCTATTTTATTTTACTCGTTCTAACCAAATCGTTTGTCCAGTTATATCCTAACCTCATCTAAACCTATTAAATATAATCATAAGATCCCTAAAGTGAAGAGAGGGGAAAAGTATAAAGATAGATAAAAAAAGTATAGCATTTTTCAGCAGGGAAATAGTGTAAAAAATTATAAAGTAAAATTGAACATGATTATTAATAGAAAAGATAAATATAAAAAGGACTCATCAAGCCGTATGGAATAAGAAGGAATGAAGTAGAATATAATAAAAACGCTGTCTGTAAAAAGTAACACTAAGATGAAAAAAACTGTTATAAAAATTGATAGAAACGAATAAAGATTTGTACCAAAAACTTTAGTATTTGAAGTACATAAGTTTTTCTACATTTTTCAATCACAAATTTAAAATAAAAAGTGACTCAATAATGAAAATGTAAAATATATGTAAATATATAAATATAAATTGTTTAAAAAGTTGAGGCACATTTTGAAGTTGAAAGCCTGAAAAAATGACTTATTTTATTTATGAAGCTAATATTAGTAATTAAATTAGGAATAAATTAAGAATGACAGTTAGAACTGAATTCCGTTTTCAGCAAATGAGTTATGCAAATACTGAAAATTTCAATGATTATTTAAAAAAAATGAGAATATTGAAGAGGAGGATCCTGCTTTTAGTATACAACCTTCAAACCTTTCCCGTCCAAATTAAACCGGAAATATATTTCATACGTTTGATCATTAGCACGAAAAAATGACTATATTTTGTGGAAGTTTTCAAACAATTTTCACGAAAAAACGTGAGAGGAAATCTAACATCAAGAAAGTTTTCGGTCCTGGTGGAACACAGCATTTTGCAAAAAGCAATATAATATGAATGAAAAAAAGGGATCAATGCAATCATAGTAAAGTAAAATATTAAGATGTATGATCTTTTTAATCTTGCGGATAATATCTTGTATACAAACTAAGCTAAGAAAAAATGAAGATTTATTATTTTGATGGGCTAAACATTTTATTAATTTTAAAGAAAGATTGATATTACAGTGATTAAAGGCACATTTTTTGGGTCACTCTAATACCAAACTTGAAGTAGCAAGTGAAGCTGTCGTGAAGAATGTGAATAGAAATAAATCACTCTTCCGCGTGCGACTTCCTACCGAGAATAAAAAAGCATCTTGTCAAGTAGAGTGCCGCACTTGATTTATGGATACGTAACTCGTCCTTGAATTAATTTTCAATGAACCATTCCAGAGGTAGGACTACGAGATTGCGATATCTTTATAATATTTGTTTCTAAATTTTAGGGTTAAAAGTGAATTCATCAAATTGTATGTTGAGACTTAAAAATAGTTACCTCATGTGACGCGTATTATTTTTTGTAAAAATTTTTCTCAATTACCGTTTTTCGTTTTCCGAATAGGGCTTTTAACTACCAAATATAGCATAAGCGAAACACTCGTGTTCTGTTTTGACGATTTTATATTCCGCAGATTATAAGGCTGAAAGTAATAAACTTCTATAACCACGCTCTTTATTTGTAACTAGTTAAAACGAAAGGGATAAAAAACAAGTTCAAGGTAAGGTGCAAGATTTCTATAAAATATTCAGCCCAAATTTCAGTTTTGAAATTGTATTTAGTTGAAAATAGCTTCAATTTTTTAAAAAGGTGAGTGTTTTAAACCAAGCTTTACAACAAAAAATCACCATAGAACCTATAAGGAAATTTCATCTTCGCTAACGCCAGCCATAAGGTTAAGGGTTTTTTGTACCTTCCTCAAATTAATGAAAGGGACTCCTAAGATAAAATTAGAAATAAATTTTAAGCTGTCAAGGCGCAAAATTGCCAATCATAAAATATGTGTGCACTGTGAACAATTTGATTAAGTAAGAAAAGGAACATAAATTTTTGAATTAAAATTATTTATTATAAAAACTACTTTTAGCATCGATTTCTAAAACAGTAAAACCTTATGCTTTGGGTAAATGATGAGGATAAGGAATTTTCGAGAGTCTCTGGAACTAATGAAAGGGCTTAATGAGGACGAAGTGAAGACGTTAAAGAAGTTTTTCTTTAATTTGAAGAAGGTTTTGCTTAGTATTTGGTATTTAAAGTAAAGAATTTTAAAACCATGATGTCAACAGATGGCTGCTACAAACAATGAAACGAATATCTGCAGGTTGCAAGCAAGTGTAAGCTTGAGCATGAGGGTCAATGGGAAACTGAGTGAAGGGTTCGATATTATGCAAGGTGTTCGGCAAGGACGCATTATGTCTTCATGGCTATTTATTATATTCACGGACAAGTGTCCAAGAATGGCCCTCTTCGAAGAAGAAGTGTGGATCTCATTACATTGATGGTATGTGGGTTAGCGTTCGCAGATGATAAGGTTGTTATGACAGATTCAATCAAAGACATGCGAAGAATGTTGAACAAACTGAATATAAGCATGAAGAACCTGGACCGGAAAACTCACATAAATTACACAAAAATTATGGTGTTTGGAGGAAAGGATGAGAAAAAAATATGCAAAATTGTCCTAAACGATGAGAGAATATAACAAGTTTATAAATACGCATATTTTGGTAGCCTATTCACCAACGATGGAAAACTAGATGGTGAGTTAGATAGGCGTATAAAGGAGGGTAAGAAGGTTATCTGTAAAGCAAGATCCATTATCAGCAGTAAAAATATATTAGGTAAAACTAACAGGGCAATATATAATTATCTATTTACGCAGACTGTGCTGTACGGTAGCGAGACCTGGACCTACCAAGATAAGGAAAAGAGTGACATTAACGCGATCAGCATGAAGTTCCTGCGCATGATATGTGGTGAAATGCTGATGGACAAAGTGAGTAATGAGATAATCCTCAATGAATGTGGTGTAGAGGAGGCGCTATTTAACATAAATGAAAGAAATTCATTATGATGGTTTGGGCATGTGGAGAAAATGAAAGATGACCAACTGACGAAACAAGTGTATCAAGGTAAAGTAAATGGCAGCGTGCCCAGGGGAAGACCGCGGAAAGAACAGGTAGAATGAATGACTGAGAACCTAATTCGAAGAGACATAAGAAGTTATAGAAATAAAAGAGCTTGCATGAGAAAATACATCGACGTGAAGGAAGCTAAAGAGGTGTGCCAAGACAGGAAAGTGTGGCGACAAATAGTTCATAAGAAATGAATGAAGAGAAGTGTTAGCAGAGTGAATGACGCCTGAAACAAAAGACTTTGGATACTAATAGGCCCAGGTGGAGAACTTTACATGATGACTTTGTGAGGCTCTTCAACTGGGGTGAGCGCTAGAGAGATTGATCAGCGACCTCATCGGAGCAGTGTGGCGGAACGAATGTGTTATTTAAATAAGCAAAACGGGAATTTTAGATCGATCTAAAAATCTATACCCATTCCTTCACATTATTCCCTTCCTCACCGAGTGAGTCACGCTTACCCCAAAAGGGAAATCGCGTTGGGTCAATATGCCCCCGGAATATAAAACGCCTCAGTATTTAAGAGATCAGATATCCTTTTTGCGCAAAAACGGATATGAAGCTCTTTATTAGCAAGAAGAAGAGCAACATCCTCCAACGAACATACCACCCGTTCCAGCAAGATCACCGTGGCAGATAGAAGACAATAGGAGATCTATCCACCAAAAAGTCTTTCTCAGGATGGGCAAATTAGCTGAAGCTGATACTGCTTTTCCCGATTTGCACCCAGAAGATTTTAATCTCTGGAATCTGAATTGTGTAATTTACGAGAAGGCGGTCTCCCTACTCAGCGACAATAGAAGTAACGATAATTCGGTACGCCTAAGTAAGACTCACGAGCGTATTGCCCAGATTCAGTTTAACATTGAAACGATGAAACGGCATTCATCAAATGTTTAGTGCGTGATTCGCTACGTAACATCAAATAAAAAATTCACTCCAAATGTTAGGGCACTTGCTCGAAACTTAAGGAAAGCAAATCATACGCAGAACAAGTGTAAACTGTTGACCATGAACGGCGAGTAAAGCGAGTAAAGTGAATTCAGGTAAATTCCATCTTTTCTACTCATCCTTCCGCCTGTTCAATAAAACGTCACGTGTCGTTAAAAATCCGCCTAGTCAAGAAGAGATTCAAGTCTTCTGGGACAAAGTATATGGAGATACTTATCAGCTAAATGAAGACGTTCCAGATATATCATTTTTTCGTAACTTTTGCCAAAGGCAAAAGTTACAAGGTCCGGAAGAAGAGTGTCCACTAATTACTGCTGAAGAAGTGAAGAAAGTTATTGTTAGGACTAAGAAATTTTTAGCGCCAGGGTCAGATAAAATCAACAACTTTTGGTGGGAGAAATTCAGTTCCACGCACGAATATCTAGCTAGTATATTTAATACTTTCTTAAGCGAAGAAAAACAAATCCCACAGTGGCTAGTGGAAGGACGCACGGTATTGATCACTTAGACCGGAGATTTGTCAAGTCCAAAGAACTACAGGCCCATGGCTTGTTTAAACACCAGTTACAAGCTATTCACTGGCATCCTAAAGGAGACGATATCAACATCTATTGAGACGGTATGGAGTGCAATAGTTGAACAACGTGGATGCAAGAGAGGGCTGGCAGGTTGCAGGGAGAACCTGTTAATAGACAGGTGTATTGCCCAGGACTCGATCAGGTAGCGACACAATCTGTCCATAGCTTGAGTACCTGGAGGTGCATCCATAAACAGTGAGATGGGCGGTCTTCCAAGGGTACTCTCTGAGTCCGATCCTTTTCTGCATCTCCCTCTTGCCTCTATTTAATGTGCTTCGAGGCAAAAGCTCTGGATACCTATGTAACCCGCCGAACATAAGAGAATATGAGGTCAACCACCTTTTATATATGGACGACCTTAAACTCTTTGCTTCCTCGAAAGCGGGCCTTAACATACTTGTGGAGGCGGTGAATAGATACTCTAAAGCGATTGGCATTAGCTTCGGGCTGGAAAAGTGTGCCTGCGTCCACCTACACCAAGGAAGGCTAGAAACTACATCATCGCGTGACGATCAGGATGTTCAACTCATAGACGGAAATACCATTTAACATCTTGGTAATGGAGAAACATATACATATCTTGGAATATCGCAAGCGGAAACCCAAAATGTGTGTGTTAAAAACGGACTTGAAAAAAGGTATCGCCGAGTTCTCAGAAAAATTTGGTCTTCCGAATTATCTGGGAAGAATAAGATCCAGGCGACCAATATGCTGGCCGTTACTATACTGCTCTACACGTTTGGTGCAGTAAAATGGAACGTCGGTGAGTTGGATCAACTTGACTGGAGCACACGCAAGATGATGACAATCCATCCAAATTATCATCCTAAATGTTTCGTACCTCGAATATACCTCCCTCGAGATAAAGGAGGTAGAGGCTTGCTAAGCTTGTAGGGTTTCCATCGAAGAACGGTTCTGGATACAGCCTGCTTAGTTCTAAATAGCAGAGATTCTCTTATACGACTCGTACATCAACACGAAGTCGTCAATGTTGCGGCCTTTCCATACCGTACCGCAGATAGGGCCGCAGAGCAGCTTGGCCTCCTATTTGATTTCAGCGACACTACACATGGCCTAGCATCACTAACACCTTTGGTGCTCAAAAGTCGTGTGCATGAAGCAGAATATACGCTTCTACTTAGAGAACATGCTGACAAGCCCCTTCATGGTAAATTGTACGGCATCATGCGTAGAGAAGAGCTCTCGATAAGTCTATCCAACATGTTTCTTAAGTCTGCTGGATTGAGATTGGACACTGACATGTATTGGAATATTGCAAGACATGTAATGCAATGTTGCGGAAGAAAGTTTAGAAAAGATTTTCAGGAATGGAGAATCGAACCCTAACGCCAAGCTGTAAGTCGAGTGTCCTACCACTATACCAGCAAAACACAATTTTCATCATACTTAAATAATGAATCACTCATCCGCTAGACGAGCCACAGTGATTGTAAGGTAAAAGTCCAATACTGGTATTGTAAATACTTGTATTGGAAACAGCGCATATTCTTCAGAATTGCAATACCCGTATTGAAATTTGGCCATTCCAATACCATGTTTGCAATTTTACATTACGCTCACATTGTAGAAGTATTATAAAATCCCAACAGTCTTTAACAGTGCAATTAGGGACTCTAATAATTCAATAATTGAAAAATACTAAAAAAAATTATAAGAATTTCAGACATCTTGAAAGTTTTGAAACTTTTAGAAAATTCTTTATCATAAATACTACTTTTAGCAACGATTTTTCATATTGTAAAATCCCATAATTTGTGCAACTTGTTAATTACTTCCTGGATTATTTTTTAAATGATCTTTACATAACAAAAAATTCAGAAGGTGAAACAGCTCTAAAATTTAGAGTTATTTTCTATCCTATACAAGTTTTTTCTATCATAGAAATTTTAAAGATTGACTATTTGAAAAAAATGTATTTAAAAATTTGTAACAAAATCTTGAGATATCATGAATCTGTAGAGATTTAATAGTATTTCATAATTATTAAATTAAGAAAGTAAAACAATTGAATAACATTTATTTTTATTGAAAATTGTCCACTTTAGTACTGATAAGGAAACTTCTCCAAAGATATCAATATGGATGAGGATAAGGAATTTCCACGAGTCTCTCGAACTAATGAAAGGGCCTCATAAGGACAAGTAAAAAATAAATTATACGTTCTCTACCCTAAATTTTAACCAATTTGTGAATAGATTTTAACAAACTTTTGAAGTTTCCTAAAGTCGTAATGATTTATTAGTATTTTATCATTATTGAATTATTAAAGTTGAACTATTGACTCGCACTGAGTTTAAGTTGGAAAACTTTTAGAACATTTTTTATTATAAAAACTACTTTTAAGAACTGTTTTCAATCTTGTGAAACCCCATCATTTTTACAAATTGTTAATTTCTTTCTTATTATAAGCCATTCATTATATTAGTATTTTATAAATTATTGAATTACTAAAGTAGAACCATTAACTTTAAACTCCACCTAGACAAGTTTTTCCTGATATGGAAATTTTAAGGATGAGCAATTTTAACAAAAATTCGAATAAAAAATTGTTGAAAAACTTTTAAGATGCCGTAAATTTGTAGAGAATTGTTAGTAACTTTTCATCACTCAATTATTTAAAATGAAACTATAGAATTACACTCATTGTTATGAAAAAGGGTCCACTTTAGCGCGGATAAGGAAACTTCTCCAAAGATATCAATATGGATGAGGATAAGTAAATTTTTACTAATGTGCAAACCAATTTTAACCAATTTAAAAAAGCCATAAATTCGTAGAGATTTGTTGATAACTTTCAATTATTGAATTAATAAAGTAAAACTATTGGCATACCTTTATTGTTATGGAAAAGGGTCCACTTGAGCACGAATAAGAACACTTTTCGGAAGATAGCAATATGGATGAAGATAAGAAATTTCCATAAGTCTCTCGAACTAATGAAAAGGCATCCTATGCACAAATGAAAAATTAATTAAACGAAATAATCCCCTTCATACCAAAGTTTTGAATTTGCCCGAATGATTTTTCTCGTCTTGAAGGTATTCGGTCCTGTCCTTGACTTTAAAATAGAACAAAACAGAATCTTCTGAATTATATTTCACATTTGTAATGCATGCGAACGAGTAGGAAGAGCGTTGCTCGTAACTCGACTCGGAGAAATTGCCTTTCCTCTTCTCCGTGACGTGTAGCTAGCATCGTTTACCTCACTTTAAGTATTCACCCGCAATATTGCCCAACGATATAGGCTGCAAGCCTGAGTTGCATTGAGCAAAAAGGAACTTTTTAACTTCATAAAATTCAGTTGAAAATTAAAAGCACTTCCAGGGAGCCTTGCATCTTGCGAAGAAAGAAATAATTACCGTGAGCTTCATTCAGCAAGTTTATTTTTATTAGTAACTTTACCTACTTTGCTACTGCTTTTGAATTAAAACTCGCTAACCTAATTGCACAAAAACTATAAAAAAATATATTCAAACAATGTTTCTTTCATAAAACTATAGATTACTTTGGTATTAACGTTTTCATAGCAAAGAAAGTAATTAAATGTTGTGAATATAAATGTAGAAGTTTAAAATTACAGGGCCTAACCATTGACCGTCTTCTGTTCTATATTATAACAACACTTTGCATATTTTATGTGGGAGTTGAATTTAGTAGAATTTATTAGACTGACCGATGCAAAATAGTTGATACAATTTTTATTAGTTAAGGCGTAGGTTTTTTTCGTTTAAACTAAGGAGTAGAAAGATGTAACGCACTTGCTTTGCAAAGTAGGAAAAAGGTACAACGGTTGAGATGGAAGAGGTGAAGTAAATGTTGAGATTCCCAGGGAGCTATATAGAAGTTTATCACACAGCGATTGAAAATGAATCGTCCTGTGGCACCGGAGAGAAAATAAATGCAACTAATGATAATCCTCGTATTTTAATTGAAGAAAAATCAAGGAAATTAATACCTTAATAATTAAGAACAAACGAATTCGCATTATTACCCAGTCAAATTTCCAATCCTGTAATTTCAGTCCTTTTAGTGAAACTCTAAAATATTTTCAAAATTTCTTTTCCAATCATAAAAATCCTTTTCGATCATATTTTTTGTGATAGAGATACTCTATACCCTTTCGAGGTCCATGACACAAGTCGAAGAAATACTTATTGTCTAAGCCACAATTGTCGTTCCCTTAAAAATCGAATGACTTTGAGACGGTCCGATCTATTTGCATAATTTAGAAACAAATCTAACTCTTACATCTGATATTTCAAAATACACGGGAACAAAATAGGCAAAATAAGCCTTTGAGTGAAACCACAAACCATCAATTTTTCAATTAATATTTAAATTATTAAATGAATCTTAGTCGTGTAAATCTATTTACATTGAATCATTGGCTTTTATCGAGTATGTGTATTTGGATAATTACATTTCGAGAAACTTCTTCATTGAAAATTACTTCTCCTTTCATAAACTAAGGAGTTTAAAGAGTAAAACTATATGTATTTGGAGATGACAAACCAATTTTGATTCCTAGAGTTTCTTTAATAATTAGGTCTAACGGATAAATAGATAGCAGCTTTTAATATCCTACCAGTATTATATTTAATTTGCATTGTTGGTTACAACTTACTGAACAGGACACAGTCAACGCAAATTGAACGAAAATCTCAACTGAATGATCAAGATTATTCAGTTTAGTTTAAAAAGCAGCATTGCTATTACTGAACAATAAAATAATTTTTTGTGGAATCGACATTTTTTATTTAAAACTGTCCAAATCCTATTATCATTGAACTCGATGATATGCAATGAAGCTAATATGGATCCCCGGTTAAAGTGATGTTAAAGTGATGACTTGAATTTCGGTGAGATACAATTTTTTAATGTTTCTTTAATGTTTTTCATAAATTCATAGTCGGGCTTATTTGTCAATAATTATTTTGCATTCAATTTAATTCACTAGGGATATTCACTGATTGATGCAATGATGTACTTAAAATGTTGATTAGAATTACATATCATTAGAATAAATGAATACGAAAGTTGACGGAAGAATTGTTAATGATTTTTCGGTCAATAAAGTACGTTGCAATATAATAAATAGAAGTAAGCTATAATATTTTTTTCCTACAAGTACATATAAATGTAAATGAAAGTTGGAGTTTTGTGTCAAGGTTTAATTAGCCACTAGGTGTTCAATGATCGTAAAATGGAGAGCTTCTTTCTCTCCAGGAAACTTCGGGGCTGGAATAGCGTGTCAGCTTCCTGCTCCAATTTCTAATGGCATTAATCCGTGGACTACAGGAAACCCAATACCTATGACAAACTCACCAACAGTGACTGAAATTCTAAATATACAAGCAATTCAACTTCCGACGACAATCCCACCATCTCCACCTCCACCGCCGCCAGCACCACCACTGACAAAAAACAGCTATGGTAAACTCGACAATGTCACAGGGATCACAGTCATTCCCCTGCATTTATTTCATTCGTGTTAAATTCTTCCTTTTTTTTTTATTTTTGAAAAACTTCCCCCTTTTCCATTTTCTTTTTGAATATACGATATTCATGGCCTAAAATGTTGCTTTGTTCGACACACTTTGTGTACTCTAGATTCAAGAGTGTGTTGCACGAAATCAAGAAGTGTGCAGTAGAAAATCAACTTTTTAACTTGAAATTAATTTTCGAAGCAAAACTTTTAATTTTCTAACGTAATATTTTTAATGCATTGAAAATTAACTCCAAGTTTCATTTATATATATTATATATTCTAGCAAAGTAGACTCCAACATTTTCTATTTTCTTTCCGATTTTCAGGTTACACCGTTACAAAAAATCAAACTTTA
>JAABKJ010006330.1:0-22074 GCA_011634705.1 Andricus grossulariae | reverse complement strand
ACTGCGGCAAGTCTCTCCAGCGGCATCTCTCACCCAAGAAAATTTTCTGTGCAGTTTCAAAGATGGCAAAACTGCGACAAGTCTCTCCAGCGGCATCTCTCACCCAAGAAAATTTTCTATGCAGTAGTGAAGATGGCAAAACTGCGGCAAGTCTCTCCAGCGGCATCTGTCGCCCAAGAAAATTTTCTATGCAGTCGTGAAGATGGCAAAACTGTGGCAAGTCTCTCCATCAGCATCTCTCACCAAAGGAAATGTTCTATGCAGTAGCAAAGATGGCAAAACTGTGGCAAGTCTCTTCAGCGGCATCTCTCACACAAGAAAATTTTCCGAGCAGTTCTAAAGATGGCCAAATTGTGGCAAGTCTCTCCAGCGGCATCTCTCACCCAAGAAAATTTTCTATGCAGTTGTGAAGATTGCAAAACTGCGGCAAGTCTCTCCAGCGACATCTCTCGACCAAGAAAATTTTCTATGCAGTTGTAAAGATTGCCAAAGTTCGGCAAGTCTCTCCAGCGGCATCTCTCACGCAAGACAATTTTCTATGCAGTTGTGACGATGGCAAAACTGCGGCAAGTCTCTCCAGCGGCATCTGTTGATAAAGAAAATTTTCTATGCATTAGTGAAAATGGCAAAACTGTGGCAAGCCTCTCCAGCGGTATCTCTCAACAAAGAAAATTTTCTGAGTAGTTCTAAAGATGGATAAATTGCGGCAAGTCTCTCCAGCGGCATCTCTCACGCAAGACAATTTTCTATGCAGTTGTGAAGATGGCAAAAGTGCGACAAGTATCTCCAGCGGCATCTGTCTTTCAAGAAACTTTTCTATGCAGTTGCGAAGATGGCAAAAGTGCGGCAAATCTCTCCAGCGGCATCTGTCGCCAAAGAAAATTTTCTATGCAGTAGTGAAGATGGCAAAACTGTGGCAAGTCTCTCCAGCGGCATCTCTCAACAAAGAAAATTTTCTGAGTAGTTCTAAGGATCGATAAATTGCGGCAAGTCTCTCCAGCGTTATCTTTCACCAAAGAAAATGTTCTATGCAGTAGTGAAGATGGCAAAACTGTGGCAAGTCTCTCCAGCGGCATCTTTCACCAAAGAAAGTTTCCTGAGTAGTTCTGAAGATGGCCAAATTGCGGCAAGTCTCTCCAGCGGCATCTCTCACCCAAGAAAATTTTCTTAGCAGTTGTGAAGATGGCAAAAGTGCGGCAAGTCTCTTCAGCGGCATCTGTCGCCCCAGAATATTTTCTGAGTAGTTCTTAATATAACAAAACTGCGGCAAGTCTCTCCAGCGGTATCTTTCACCTAAGAAAATGTTTTATGCAGTATCAAAGATGGCAAAACTGTGGCAAGTCTCTCCAGTGGCATCCTTCACCCAAGAAAATTTTCTGAGCAGTTCTAAAGACGGCAAAACTGCAGCAAGTCTCTCCAGCGACATCTCTCACCCAAGAAAATTTTCTATGCATCTGAGGAGAGGGCAAAACTGCAGCGAGTCTCTTCAGCGGCATCTCTCACCCAAGAAAATTTTCTATGCAGTTGTGAAGTTCGCAAAACTGTGGCAAGTCTCTCCAGCGACATATCTGGACCAAGAAAATTTTCTATGCAGTAGTGAAAATGACAAAACTGTGGCATGTCTCTCCAGCGGTATCTCTCACAAAAGAAAATTCTCTGAGTAGTTTTATAGATGGATAAATTGCTGCAAGTCTCTTCAGCGGCATCTCTCACGCAAGACAATTTTCTATGCAGTTGTGAAGATGGCAAAAGTGCGGCAAGTATCTCCAGCGGCATCTGTCACTCAAGAAAATTTTCTATGCAGTAGTGAAGATGGAAAAACTGTGGCAAGTCTCTCCAGCGGCATCTTCCACCAAAAAAAATTTCCTGAGTAGTTCTAAAGATCGATAAATTGCGGCAAGTCTCTTCAGCGGCATCTCTCACCCAAGAAAATTTTCTATGCAGTTGCGAAGATGGCAAAACTGTGGCAACTCCCTGCAGCGGCATCTCTCGCCCGAAAAAATTTTCTGAGTAGTTGCAAAGATGGCAAAAACGCGGTAAGTCTCAACAGCGGCATCTCTCACCCAAGAAAACTTTTTATGCAGTTGTGAAGATAGCAAAAGTGCGGCAATTATCTCCAGCGGCATCTGTCGCCCAAGAAAATTTTCTATGCAGTTGTGGAGATGGAATAACTGCGGCAAGTTTCGCCGGCGGCATCTCTGTTCCAAGAAAATTTTCTGAGTAGTTCTAAAGATGGTCAAATTGCGGCAAATCTCTCCAGCGACATCTCTCAAAGAAGAAAATTTTCTATGCAGTACTGAGGATGGCAAAACTGCGGCGAGCCTCTCCAGCGGCATCTCACACCTACGAAAATTTTTGATGCAGTTGCAAAGATGGAAAAAGTGCGGCAAGTCTCTCCAGCGGTACCTCTCACCTAAGAAAATTTTCCAAGTAGTTCTAGAGATGACAAAATTGTGGCAAGTCTCTCCGGCGGCATCTCTCACCCAAGATAATTTTGTTTGCAGTAGCAAAGATGACGAAACTGTGGCAAGTCACTCCAGCGGCATCTTTCACCAAAGAAAATTTCATGAGTAGTTCTAAAGATGGCCAAATTGCGGCAAGTCTCTCCAGCGGCATCTCTCACCCAAGAAAATTTTCTATGCAGTAGTGAAGATGGCGAAACTGCGGCAAGTCTCTCCAGCGGCATCTCTCGCCCAAGAAAATTTTCTTAGTATTTCTACAGATAGCAAAACTGCGGAAAGTCTCTCCAGCGGCATCTGTCGCCCAAGAAAATTTTCTAAGTTGTTGCAAAGATGGCAAACCTGCAGCAAGTCTCTCCAGCGGCATCTGTCGCCCAAGAAAATTTTCTGAGTTGTTCTACAGATGGCAAACCTACGGCAAGTCTCTCCAGCAGCATGTCTTACCCAAATTACCGCAGTTTTGCCATCTTTAGAACTACCCCAAGAATTTTCTAGGGCGATGGATGCTGCTGAGAAGGCTTGCCGTAGTTTGGTCATCTTCACAACTGCATAGAAAATTTTAAATAGGAATCTCCGATGATGATACTGATTCCTATTTAAAATATTGATTGTATAACACCTAATTACCGTATATCAGAAAAACAGTATCTTTCTCTGATCTCTCTGTAGCTCAATTGGTTAGAGGACCTGACCGGAAATCAGTTGATCTGGTGTTCGAATCCCAGTGAAGCGAGAGGAGAGAGATACTTTTTTTCTGAATAAATTTTGAATTCAATAAAATTTTAATTTATATCTTCATCTAGTCTGTATGACGAAATAATTTTGCTGTATTAGAGGATTTAACTTCGGTCGATAATGTAGATTTCAAATATTCACAGTATGTGTGATTGGATTTCTCAACGGATCGATCATTACTATCTCCGAAGATAATACAGATTCCTATTTAAAATATTGATTGTGTAACACCTTGCTAAAATTAGCGTATATCAGAAAAACAGTATCTTTCTCTGATCTCTCTGTAGCTCAATTGGTTAGAGCACCTGACCGGAAATCAGTTGATCTGGTGTTCGAATCCCAGTGGAGCAAGAGGAGAGAGATCCTTTTTTTCTGAATAAATTTTGAATTGCATAGAAAATTTTCTTGGGGGAGAGATGCCGCTGGAGAGACTTTCTGCAGTTTTGCCATCTGTAGAACTACTCAGAAAATTTTCTTGGGTGACAGGTGCCGCTGGAGAGACTTGCCGCAGTTTTGTCATCTGTAGAACTACTAAGAAAATTTGCTTGGGTGAGAGATGCCGCAGGAGAGACTTGCCACAGTTTTGCCATCTGTAGAACTACTTGGAAAATTTTCTAGGGTGAGAGATGCCACTGGAGAGACTTGCCGTGTTTTTGCCATCTTCACTACTGCATAGAAAATTTTCTTGGGCGACAGATGCCACTGGAGAGACTTGCAGCAGTTTTTCCATCTGTAGAACTACTCAGAAAATTTTCCTGGGCGACAGATGCCGTTGGAGAGACTTGCCGCAGTTTTGCCATCTGTAGATTACTTAGAAAATTTTGTTGGGTGAGAGATGCCGCTGGAGAGACTTGCCGCGGTTTTGCCGTCTTCACAACTGCATAGAAAATTTTCTTGGGCGACAGATGCCGCTGAAGAGACTTGCCGCAGTTTTGTCATCTGTAGAACTACTAAGAAAATTTTCTTGGGTGAGAGATGCCGCTGGAGAGACTTGCCGCAGTTTTGCCATTTTCACTACTGCATAGAAAATTTTCTTGGGTGAGAGATGCCGCTGGAGACACTTGCCGCAATTTGGCCATCTTTAGAGCTACTCAGAAAATTGTCTTGGGCGACAGATGCCGCTGGGGAGAGTTGCCGCAGTTTTGCCATGTTTGCAGCAACTTAGAAAATTTTCTTGGACGATAGATGCTGCTGGGGAGACTTTCCGCTGGTGAGAGATGCCACAGATGTAACAATCCATTATGGTAGGCTTGCCGCAGATGTGACAATTAGTCCTGTGAGGCTTTCTGCAGTTTTGTCAGTTTAATATGAACTTGATAATTTTTTCCGGGTGAGAGATGCCGCCGGGGAGACAATATGTCCTGGGAGACTCGCCGCAGTTTTGCTATTTTTATTTGGACTTACATTTTTTTTGGAGGGGAGAAATGCCACTGGGAGACTTGCCACTGGTGAGAGATGCCGCAAAAATGTCAATTTCACTGTGAGAAATGCCGCACGGTAGAGAATCCGCTAGGTAGAGATGCCGCAGTTGTGAGATGCTGCAGATGAGATATGCCGCATATGTGACATGCCGCAGATGTGACATGCTGCAGGTGTGACTTGCCGCAGAGAGACTTGCCGCATGTGAAATGATATGGACCGAATAAATTCCCGAAATTGTATAATTACCGAAATTTTGAAACCTTAATTTTTAAAATCCTGAAATTTCAAAATCATGAAATTAGTAAATCCTTCAATTTAGTAAATTACAGATCTTTCGAATCCCCGGAAGAATAAAAAGAGTCAATTATTTTTTATCTGTTAGACTAATGTTTTATGTTATAAACGTGCAAATTGAAATGTAAAACATTTTAAGATTCAAAAGTTACATGCTGAGTCTCTCACAGTATGTTTACAATTTTAAGTTCATATATGAATCCACGTGGTTTTTTATATTTTCTGGGAATTGAAAATTTAGCAAATTTACTTTTTTTGGAAATTTTAAACATCGGAGTTTACAATTTGGGTAATTTTGAATATCTAAATTTTCTAGTTCTGTAAGGTTTTACATCCAGAATCTTTTAATTTAGCACTGAAAACAACATTCTTGAATTCAATGATTTTTTTTAGAAAAATAAAAATTCATCATTAAATTTTAAAGAGATTAGCATCATCTAACGAGCTGTGTGTGCGTAGTTTTTTCGGTTTGAGAGGAAAAACAATTTTTAATACAAGATAAAATTTTTTAATAACTATTGACTTTTCAAGTTCATTTATTTATTTGGTAATTTTCAACCCAATAGTTAATATTTCAACCAAAAAACATGGATTCTCGAAAGAAAGTGTAATGCATATTTGATACTTCAACTAACAAAGATTTTATTTAAAATCAAAAACTGTGAAACTCATCCAAAAAAGGTGAATTTTTAACAAAATGGTTAAGTTCTTAACAAAAAAGGTTAATTTTCAACATTTTACATTTGTAACAAAAATGGATGAATTTTTTACCAACAGAAACAAAAAGTTCTAGATAACGTGAGCCATTAGTGCATTGTTACTCTTCACATAGTGAAAAAAAGGCAACTGGACATGGGATATGGTTGTTTTGTTACTTTTCACATAATGAAAAAGGGAAACGGGTATCTGAAAAATAATTCCCGTGTATTTAATGCATATTTCTTCTACCTTAACATGTTTTTGTTTAGTTTTGTGTTGGGTATGTGGCGCACAGAAAAATGAATGAAACTAGAAGAATCATGTATAGAAACAACATTTTACTGAATTCGTTTCAGATTTATAAAAAGCTATGTGGTAGATAAGAAGTGAGTTCAGACAATGTAAGATGTTTCATTCTCTCTGAATCTATATTTTTAAAATTTTATTATATACTAATAATATTTTACTAATTGAATTAGAATGAGCCTCTAAAGATTAGCAGAAACACTAAAAACATAATAAGAATTGCTCATCACTTCCTATGATACAATCGAAACAACAGTTTCTATCATTATAAATTATATTATTATGAACCAAAAAATTTAAAGTGTACAACTGCACAAAGTACAATATGAGTGAAAAGTATACTTCAATCCTCGCAAATGAAATTTTAATGAATAAATGCTTATCATAAAATTGGCGTTGTAAAGAAAATTGCAAAATTCTATCAAAAACTATTCAGATTTTGTTTAAAGAATACTGTTTTATGTGCTGTTTTAACGTTGAGTTGTCAACGGTGCCATTATTTATGAAATGAAAAATGTATCAGGTTGGAATTTTTAGCTAATTTTAAAGAAGGACTTTTTTATTATTACCTTAAAAAAACTCTACAAAACCTACATCATTGTACATTACTGTGATTTACAATGATTAACAATTTCAAAACCAATTTTCTGGTAGAATATATGTATATATATTGCAACCGCAAACTTTTGCTGACTAAGTAAACTTGTTGTCCTAATTACTCAAGTTATTAATTAATTAAGACAGGAAACAAAATAAAAGGACTTCCAAGGAGAAAAAGTAAGATTCCGTATTACAATTGATAATTCTTTTATTGACCTATGCCTGCTCTAATCTATTTTTGAAAAACAGGGCCCTAATTTCTAGCTAAAAGCATTTTACGCTAAATTTGCAATGTTCAGTTATAAAGTGATTAAGGAATTATTTTACAGAGTTTTAGAGCACACATACATTGAATAATAATAGCTCACTAAATTGAGTACAGAAGTTCGTAGATCTGCACTTGGGTACAGTCTATATTCTCTCTCTCTCTCTCTCTCTCTCTCTTTACTTAATCTTAAGAAAACATACACAACTATTTCTATTGATACACTTCAAAATTATATTCTCTTATATTTATTATCCAATTTAATACAGAGATAATAGCTCACAAGTTATTCTTTATTTCAAGAGATATTCGAGTTTATCGAAGGTTTTATGTCGTACTTTTGTTCGGAGATATTGAAATTATGCGCCTTATAGTGTAAGAACACTTCAATAAATCGATTCATGAAGTGAAGATATCTGTACTGGTGGTTTTCCCATTAATTAGTAGGTAAATGTCACGATATTCTAAAATAATCATTAGTCGCTTAGGGCTAAGTGGGGAGACCGAAGTCGGCAGCCATGTTCCACCGTCGACGCAATACAGCAGCGCCGATACCAGCGGCGTGTATCAATACCAAGTTGATCGTCGTATCAGACCGAACCAAACCTGCTATGCCACATCGTTAAGCTCCACTTGCAGCGTTGAAGGCAGTAGGTAGTAGACTCGACCAACCCTGCATCACGAAATGGCTAGGCGATCTAGCACTGCTTAGGCCCAGCAAACGGCCATACTCGAAACAGAGCGCGAGGACCCATAGGAAGACGAGTAGCCCAGCCAACGAACCCAATAAGCGAGCAGCAATGGTACGAAGGCAGCCATTGGTCGGGATCGATGAACCAGCCTATACTATTGTAACCAACCAATCGATGGCCTGTAGACGAAGGAAGTACGGGTCGAAAGGAATGGAACGGAAGGAAGCGGAGAGAGGCACGTTGACACACGTCCGGTACTCTTGGCTTGGCAGCGGTGTGGCTGGACGTTCCACGGTGACCAGGAAAAAAACCTCGTGGCCAATTACAATTAAAGAGAGACAGACAGAATTTAGTAGGATGGCTCAAACAAAAGGAGACCTCGCTAGGTGGTGGCAAGGTAGGTGCTTACGCTAGCCTTCTAGACATTTGCTCTTAGCCCGGATGGTTTTGTGCCTCTGGGCAAGTGCTTTATTTCACGCGGTTAGTAGTTAGTGTCAGTGCCACGTGGGTTATCCGAGGCCCCCTCGCCACCCGGAAAGCTGAGAAACGCCCGACTCAGAGCCCGATATTAGCAAATCGAGGCGGGCGTCTCTCAATCCGAACAGTGGATGGTAACACGCTGATAGACACGCAAAATGGAGTGGTGTAAACGCTGGTGCCTCGTGTGATCGCAACGAAAATGACAGGTTGTTTCTGGGACGTGGTCTGTCAGTTCCGGGCATACAAATTAACGAACTCTACGCCAATTTATATTTGTACTATTGTTGTGAGATGAATTTTTATTAAATTGTTTCACTTTCTTAGTCATTATGAAAAACTAACCTTCTCTCTCGCTCACGCGATTCCCACTCCTAATGTTTGTCTTGTGTGGTGTTGGGGTTGAGCTATTCCAACTGTCAATCGCGACGAGGCCGGAACCTGCGGGGCTCGGATAGGGTAACCTATCGGGCGCCTGGAATAAAAAAGAATTAATGAGCTTCATGGGTTGTTCGTAGGTCAGAAGGGTGTGACCCACGAACTCGGTTATTCAGGTAAGGGTGTCGTCGTCAACAGGTAACTGACAGCCATTTTCAGTAACCTTGTTTTCCATCCTGGGCCTTCCCCGGCCAGGCAGTGATTAACTGTACACGAAAAATTTCGAAAACCACGTAACAATATATATCATTATTTCAAACGAAAATGTAAAATTACTCAAATCTGCATCCAGAAATAATTTTTTTTGTACATTTCCCGAAATATACTACAAATTTCTATTTTCATGTTATGGTTCGAATACTCAAAATTGGGCTCATAAATAATGTGCCATAAGTGTTTCTCCATAAAAAACAGAACAGATGAAAGTAACGAATTTCAAATTTGTATTGACTTCTTTCGAGTTTCAGAGAAACCAACTTTATAGTTATGTCTCAAAAGAAAAGAGTTTTTAACAAATACTTGAAATAGTATATTGTGTATCGAGGACGTAAAGAAGGCAAAATAGCTTTACGCCCTTGATACACACCATAGTTTTTGTCTCCCCCCCTCCCCTTAAAATCAAGCATGCGAAGCACATAGAGGATATTTGGTGTACTTGACAAATTTAGATTATAGGTGAAAGGAAGTAATAGCGTACTTTGCGGAAGGGTGACTGTCGGGTCTAGCAATTCAATTTTTTTTTAAGATAAAGATCAATTCCTCCGTATTCTCATTTGCGGGGTGCAGTGTATGTGTAGCGGGCGTAAAGTTTTATGCAGCGGGCGTAAAGTTTCATGTAGCTGGCGTAAAGTTTCATATTGGCCCGCCGGCGGAGTTCGCATGTGCGAACGTCACTGGGCTGGAAGCGGCCAAAGTATGCCTGTTTCACGTGCGTGCAATGGCGCGTTTTCAAGGGGGGTCGGACAAAAATGAATTGAGGTATTTATTTAATATCCTCGTCAAATGAAAGAAAGAAATTGTCTTATCGTTGAATACAAGAACGATGTCAACAATAACTAGTTATTGAATAATATATCATGTATTACAATCCCTATAGGATGATGAATGGGGTACAAAGGGTACTTTTTCACGCTTAAAGAGTACCCTGTTTTTGCATAAATGGGATATGATGAAGAAACTGCGTAAGGCAGAAGATTTCTCAAGTAGTAATTTTTCCGTTTCGTTTTTAATTAATTTTTCAGCTAGTTTTGAAAAATGTCATTTTCAAGTATTATATTCCACGATATGGTTTTATCTTGACCTTATTTCTAGCATTCATAATTTACCAATTGGCTTAACCATTTTGTGAAACAGCTACAGGTGTGTAAATATTTTGAAAAGTTCAATTGATTAAGTGCGTTGGTTTCGGTGTTCTGTGTGCTTTCGCCTGACAAAGTCGATTTTTCATTCGGATTTGTTTCATGTGTGTAATAGCATGAAATGTGTAAACATTCGTAGTGGTCCTGAGTCGGCATCTTTTTTTTGTTGCTTTGGTTCTTATTTTACTTTGTTGTGTTTCAATTCCATGTCACACGTCTCTTGTTGTTTTTTTTAGTTTGGTTGTGTTTTGACTCCATGTTTGCAGATTATTGTAATGGAGAAATGTTTCCATTCTATAAATAAAGTTTGACAATATTCTACATGTTTTTTCATTGTAGATGGTTTAAATTTGTCCATTTCTTCCTAAAACGTACATAACCTGTCCTTTTTCTTGCATTTAGGTGGAAAAAATTATGTGCCGATTCAGGACCAGGTGGTGCCTGCTTAGGACCACTATTTTGAGAAATAGCAAAAATCGACTTCTCCACTTTGCGCCACATTGCGACCGTAAAAATCACTCCACACTGCTTCGACGACATAGAATTGTAGATGAAGGATCGCGATATCTGACCAAAGACATTAAAGCGCAATTAAACCCCGTTTACCTTCTGTTTTCAACAAAAACTCTTTCTGTGCTGACTTAAGACCTGATTAGATTTAACTGTTTATAATAATTTTAACACTAATACCTATAATTTTCTATGCATTCGCTATTCTATAATCAAATATAACTTCAAAAGGAAGCCAATATAAATATTGATAAAAGGATTTAATTACTTATGAATTCAACATACACCAAGTCATCTTTTGACTTATGTCAGTATAATTTAAGTGTTATGGTAATTAACAGAATAAACTATTGTCTTAGATGCAAAAATTATTTACACAGAAAAAAACAAAAGTGAATTTTTGTTGCAGGTAATTTTTCAACAAATAATAAATAAACATCAGAGAGAATAATCTCTTAAACAATCCCTTTTTCTTTTTTTATAAAATGGGATTCAAAATAATATATATATATATATATAAATGAAAAGTCAAAGAAAAGCTGCAATTTAAAAAAAAATATATTTTCCAGGGATAATATAGAATTTTTCACAAATATTTTCAGTTGCCAAATTTTTCGCCTGGAAATTAAAAAATCATCAATTTTATTATTAAACACTACAATATTATTAATTTCAACAGTATTTTTTACTAGATTAGAGTGAATTTTCAATCCCTAGCCTATCTTTTTTTTTTAATAATTGGTTGTTTTATAACTTTCAGTGAAAGGAGTCTACTGAAAACGGGATATGGTTGTATGTATTTATGTATTATTTATTCATTTTCATTTCTACATTTAATTATTCATTCTTTTTTTTTAATTTATTTATTATTTATTGTATGTATGTATTCTTAACACAATGAAAAAAAAGTTGCTGGAAATAGCATATAGCTGCATTTTCACTTCTCACATAATGAAAAGAAAGCCTACTGGAAAAGGGGTAAGGACGTATTTGGCTACTGGAAAGGGGTTAAGGGTGTATTAGGCTACTGGAAAAGGGTAAGGTTATATTAGGCTACTTGAAAAGTAGTAGAACTGTGTTTTCAACCACACATACACTTTTGTCCATTACTAAAAATAAGACCTCATGGCTATATTTTCACTTTTCACATAATGAGAAGAAAGGCTACTGGATATAGGATATGGTTGTGTTTTCTTTCTCCACACAATGAAAAGCAAGGTTGCTGGAAACAGGATATGGCTTATTTTCACTTTTCACATAATGAAAAGAAAAGCTACTGGCAAAGGGGTAAGGACGTATTTGGCTACTGGAAAAGGGGTTAGGTTATATTAGGCTACTGAAAAACTAGTAGAACTGTGCTTAAAATCACGTCTACCCATTTATCCATCACTAAAAATGTGACATCATGGCTATATTTTAACTTTTCACATAATGAAAATAAAAGATACTGGAAAAGGGATGAGGACGTATTAAGCTACTGGAAAGGGGTTAAGGATGTATTAGGCTACTGGAAAAGGGGTCAGGTTGCATTAGGCTACTGGAAAAGTAGTAGAGCTGTGTTTCCAATCACGGCTACCCTTTTTTCCATTACTGAAAATGTGACATTATGGCTATATTTTCACTTTTCACATAATGAAAAGAAGGGCTACTGGACATAGGAGATGGTTGTATTAACACTTCTAACATAATGAAAAGAAAGGCTACTGTGAAAGGGTAAGGGGGGATTAGGCTACTGGAAAAGGGGTAAGGTTGTATTAGGCTACTAGAAAAGTAGTAGATCTGTGTTTTCAAGCACGCCTGTTCTTTTTTACATTACTATAAATGTGACATGGTTGTATTTTCACTTTTTACATAAGAAAAAGAAAGGCTACTGAACATGGGATATGGTTGTATTTTCACTTTTTACATCGTGAAAAAAAAGGATGCTAGACATGGAATATGATTGTATTTTTACCTTTTACATACTAAAAATAAAGGCAACTGTAAATGGCATATGGTTGTATTTTCACTTTTTAAAGGCCATTCAAATTCCTCGAAATCCCTGAAAATCATCAAAACCCCTTTATATCTCTTAAAATCCGCTATGAACAATTTTAGTATTATTTGTAAATATTGAAAGTGTTATAGAATTTAGGAACAAAGTAAGATACACGACATTTTTCCAATAATACATAGAGTATAAATAATATTATAATTCATTTTAGCATCCCAAACCCTTATCATATTGGTTCACTTATTTGAAATTTCACAACTGTTGTAAGGTTCCCTAGATAAAATATTTTATTACCCGATAGGTATTTCTCTTTAAACACAATTTTTCTTACAAACAGATGCTTTCATTTGGAATTCGAACCTTGAGGTGAAAAATGCGAAGGGCTTGTTGCATGTTTTCAAATACTTTTTTCACAGTTAAATTGAAAGAACACTCAAAAATGAATGTTATTTCAAAAGAAAAGTTTCTTCAAATAAGTTTGAGTATTTTTTTCAATGTTTAAAAAGTATGTTTTTTCATATGTCAAAAATATGAAATCATACGAAAGGCAATTTCCCATTTGATATCCAGAAACTGAATATCCCTGAATCCGGCATAATGCTTCATAATTCTGTTTACGTGTAATTAAAAAAAAATGTTGATACCAAATTGCATCATCATCATCATCAACACTATCCGGGATTTTCATCCATATACCTTCCTAGGACAGCCTAGTTATATCACGAATGATATATCATGACCCTAGAATCATAGGCCGCTATCTCACTTTTCGTAAAAATGAGGTGATTGCACCAATAGGTATAAATAAAGAAACGATAAGCTCAAAAATACTAAGGCTTTTTTTCTGATGATTTTCTACAAAATATCGTATTCTGCATTATAAAGTACACTAGAACCTAAAGTGATCGGTTTGCATCTGTCAGCTTCACATAGTAACGATCTTGTGTATACAGGATGTTTGGGGAGTGTTTTAACATCCTCTAAACATTTAAGCAAGGAAATCGAAGTTTCCTAACAGTCCAAAACACAAACGATTTTTCGTTTTTACTACTGGGGTCGAACAAAACACTACAATATTCATAAGAAATATTATTTAGAACATAAAACAGTTAAATTTGTTTTAAGAGTTGTTTTGACATCCCTTCAAGATTTAAGCAAGAAAATTGACAATTCCTAACAATCAAAATCGAAAATCACATTACTGTTCAAAATATTATCACAAGTTGCTCTTGCTAAAGCAGAATCTTTCTACCAAAGTATTGTTTATCGTATACCAAGGCTAAATATTATATCATTATATATATATATATATATATATCCTTGTCTAGTAATTTTTTTTCTATTGTTATAAACACATCATCAGTTATAGCAACAAACATCCTACTCATAAGAATGCTTTGTATAAATTTGTTTCTTACAGCAGTAGTCGTCTCTAGGAACTTGATCAATAAATACTAAATATTAAAGAATGTTTAAAGAATTTCGTTAAAAAAAGTATATTGCAAAAAATATCTCATGTATTTATCTGTGCTGATATGTTAATCCTTGCTTAAATTTTTAAATGATGTTAAAGCAACCTTAAAAAGAAATTAAACTACCCTTTCTGCTAGTATATGCTTCCCACGATCATTTTGAAGTGATTTTTTACCCAACTACTTAAATAAAAAATCTTCACGGTTTTGATTGATAGAAAATGTCGATTTCCTTTCTCGAATTTTCAAAAGATGTTGAAACACTCTTCAAATCGATGTAGGCAGGCAAAGCAAAATTTATTTGATTTAAAGAAATACTTTGGTTACTTTTTCAATTCAACTTGAAGATATAGTTGGTTGTTTCGAAAAAAATTTGTTTCAAATTTGAAGAATTTTTTTATACTCAAGCATTTATTGCAAATCGTAATCAAACTACAATTTTATTGTTACGTATTTATTAGAAGTATAATTTATAAAAATAGAGTAAGGTGAAATACATTTTGTGAGTAAATATATAACTCTTTTATTTCCATTTTTAAGCAGAACTTGTGTTTGTGGAAGACGTTGTTTGATACAAGAGCATGTGACGAAGGCTAGTGACAAGTTTTGCAATATTGCCTTTTTATTGTATCAATAAAGCGGAAAATGTTACGAAATTTAGTTCTTTTATCAGGCTTTTATTTAACTCCGAAGATGAATGTTTTTGGTTTAACATAATGGGATTGAATCAATTATTTCCAAAATAGTAGCCAGTACTTTATTTGAGTCGATTTTATTTTAATTTAAGATATAGTATCAAATAACGATGGTCACCGATTAGTAGAACTTTTTTCTATCTCATGTGAAAGCAATGAAATACATTCGTAAAAGTGTGTCTGCAAAAAATATTAAAAACCACTTTCAAACTTTTTTTTCAAATTGGGCCATTCGTCTGTAAAAAGTTTAATCAAAATCAAAGTGAGAAGTATTAAAAAAATAAATATTTAAATTTTTCAAGGAGACTCTTATTTTTACGAATAGCGTAATCTTTAATTATTCTCAATGTTCCACGTGTAATAAAGATAGCAAATATTAGAGATTTTGAGATCTGCGCTGAATAATTCTTCTCCTCCGCTTTTTATTTTAAAGAATAAATCAAGTTTTTTATCAAATAAAAGTAATACAAGGTAGTATATATGGTAGCCGTCTATCGATTTATTCCTTACAGAATTAAAAAAAAATTATTTTGCTCTTCTCTGCCATTGCAACTATTCAGAAGAAATGAAAATTATTGCTGCCATTCTAGTCACATTCGTCGGATTTCTTCAAATCAAATGTAAGTGTATTATAACACTATAATTAATCCATATTTATAAAAAAAACAATTGCACTACATATGGAAATTGAAGAAATATATAGAAAAATATATATTTTTTTACTGCATGAAGAGAATATTGCACGCAAAAAGTTAAAAAAAAAATGCAAGAATTTCTCGAATTTTGTACCTCGGCGCAGACACTCTTTGGACATTTTTTTTTGCACTTCAAGAACCCGTAACATTTTTCAAGTTTTATTGTCTTAAATTAAAGATTGGACTGCAAGGACTGTGTGGCATAAATTTCAGATTTTTGATACCTTCCTACAATGTCCTACAAGATAAAGTCGAGGTTCAAAATCTGACATATTTTGGCTTTTTTTTAACTTGTTACTTAGTATATTTTCTACAAATCGTTAAAAGTATCTCTATGTTTTTATACATCTTTATACTCGAAAGAATCCCAATTGAATTGTTCATTCATGAATTTTCCAAACACCAATTTTTTAATCCTTTGACATAATAATAATTATTTGCATATTAAATTGTACAAATTAAAACAGAACACTAATGAATTTGAAGCATTTTAATGAAAAGCTGAAACATTGAACATTGTTTATTTGGAAATATCACCAATTTTAAAAATTGAATACTACCATTTAGATTTTAAGTTCTTGGGGAATATAAATAAGTTAATGGCGGTCAGTAAGTTTTGACACACAACTCCCCTGTACGTAATTTTTTCCTTTTGAAAATCGAAATGTCGAATTTTCGAAAAGAGTTGAACTTTCGATCAAAAAACTATTATAGTCAGTAAAGAAAATTTTTTTTATCCAAAATGTTACATTTCTGAGCCAACAGAAAGAGCGTTTGACAAAAAAGGTTTAATTTTCGACAAAACAAGATGACTTTTCAACAAAATAGTTGAGTTTTCAACTAAGATGAGAAATCTTCAATAACAAAAAAATAATTTTCAACAAAGAATTTCAACTTGAAACCAAGTAGTTAATATTTTAACGAAAAAGATTAATTTCCAACGAAAAATATAATAGGTAATATTGCAACCAAAAAAAGATTTTAGTTTTAAATTAAAGACAGTCTAATTTAATAGAAAATGACGAATTTTCAACGAAAAATACAATATTTGATATTTCAACATAGGAAGATTTTTATTTCAAATCAAAAACAGTTGAATATAACAAAAAAAAGATGAATTTTCAACAAAATAGTTGAATCTTCAACAAAAACAATCCAATTCTTAAATGATGAATTTGAGAAAGAAAACGATCAATTTTCAACCAAAAATAGAAATGTTCAATTTTCAGTTTACATATTAATTAATTAACCAAATTATTTTTTCAACCAATATTTGAACATTCAACAAAGCAGTTAAATTTTCAATCATGAATAATAATGTTGAACAAAAAAAAACTAATTTACAACCAAACACACAGATTTTTGATTAAATGACTGAATCTTTAGCTAAAAATGATTAATTTTTAACAAAAACAAAGACATTCAAAATTAAATTTTATTCAGAAAAAAGATCTCCTTTCACTCCGCTGGGATTCGAACATCAGGTCAAGTGATTTCCGGTCAGGTGCTCTAACCACTAAGCTACTAGAGAGGTCAGAGGAAGAATTCTTTTTTCTGGAGTACGCTTTATTTAGCAAGATGTTATATATCAATTTTATTAGAAATCTGTATTATCATCGGAGAAGGTAAGGGATCGAGAAGAGAAATCCACACATAACATGAAAATCTACAATATCGACCAAAGTTATATTCTTCTATACAGAAAATATTTTAACGTCAGTTTTTAATTTATATTTCCATCTTGTCTGAAATGACGTTAAAATATTTTCTGTATAGGAGAATATAACTTTGGTCGATATTGTAGATTTCCATGTTATGTGTGGATTTTTCTTCTCGATCCGTTACCTTCTCCGATGATAATTCAGATTTCTAATGACATTTAAAATTTCAGTTAAAAAGTTATTTTTCAAACAGAAATTGAATATTCAGTCAAAAATATTTCTTTTCTACATAGTTGAATTTTGAACCAAAGAGATGAATTCTCGGTGTAAATTTAATAGATGAATTTTAAACTAAAAACGATCAATTTTTAGCAAAATATGGAAGATAATAGTAGACTTTCGAGGTAAAATAAATTATTTCCAGCGACCAAGATTTTGGTTTTGCGATTTTCTTCTATTAATTTAGTTCGCCATTAAGCAAAAAACCAAGAAAATGCTGAATTTTCTAGAAAACAAGTGAAAAACAATAATTTTTTTGAAAAAGGGGGAAAGAAGGGAATAGGGAAAAGTGTGTGAAGTCTGATTTCAGATGCCTAACTTGTAAAACAAAATCGCTAATTCTCATTTTTTTTGGCATTTCAAACAATTGTTATTTACATTGATGTTTTCCATGTGTAATGTGACATTCTACATTAACTTCATTAATATCAATTTTTTGCCTGACAAATTAGGTGCAGATGGATATCCAGAATATTTTGGTCCGTTTACTGTTATTATGGAAATAGAGAATGGCTGTTATTTTGTAAAAAACCTCGTGGAGGAAGAGTTTTCGGCGAATGCACTACCCGTGAACTGGATAACACCTCGGAATAATCCAACTCCTTTTAAGCACTATAACGTTTTTATACAAACTTCAGGGAATCGACGTTTCGTTTCAAAAGCAAGGCACCTACGCCACGACGCAGGTACAGCTCATCCTCCTCGTCAGCCTTCTCCACAGATAGCTTATATACATTTAGATAAAGATCTGTGGCTTCAAGCTAAACCTTTCGAGTGCTTCAGTATTAATACTCAACAAAGTAGTCATGATTATAGAAACAGGATTTTCATATCAATAAAAGGAACTCATTTAGTATATACCGCAAAATTAAAAACAATCTCCGCATCAGAGCCACAGCAGCCAACAACGTCACCACAGACACCACTGCGACCACACAACATCATTGAAAATTTGATAAGAATGCTGGTTGAACCTAATGCACGTGTATTTTATGTTTAAGGAATCTGTTTGCTTAGCTTAGGTAAAATGTTTAGTTACATCATATAAAGTCTGCTTGTAGACCAGACATTTTTACCAAGTTCATAAGTTCAAGAATTTATTATCTACCACAGATTGTGGATATTTATAATCATTATCTTTAAATAAGCCAAACATTTAGTTGGTACGGAAGCATGAAGCCTTACAGTAGCCAATTTTCGAACTGGAATCGAGAAAATGAATTTCTCTGAATTTGGCATAATGCGTTTCGAGGTAAAGTTTGTTGTTTTCCTTGCGTTTGACACAAGCTCTGTGTAATAATAAGATTTGCATGCATTTTAAGTAATCAATCTGTTTGAATTACAACTCTACTTGCTACAATCTTGCATAATTATATATCTATATATATTGTAAGGTTTTCGGAAAACTGGAAGGGGTTCCATGACAGGTGAGTCTCAGCTGATTCAAGGGTCTAAGGGACCTGTTGCCATACCTCAAGTTAGTCTGTGCTTGTCCGTCTCTTACAGCATTTCAGTCAATCTTCAAGAATAAAGTAAAGTGTCAAAACAGAGTGTATTTCTTCTTCTGAACTAAGCCTCATCTCTTTCTGCGTATATTTTATCTCTGATTAAGTTTTCTTCAACAGGTTATGGGCCCAGAGATCAAAGAGTTAGGCAAACACACACTTTCCACTTGAATTTTCTTAACTGTACCTTTGCTACACTTTGTACTAATACAAAGTGTAGCAAAGGTACAGTCAAGAAAATTCAAGTGGACAGTGTGTGTTTGCGTACATCAGGTGTTCTTTTTCAGTGCACAGTTAAGGCCATTTTGAGGATACAGTGTATGTGTGTGTACATCAGTCGATCATTTCAGTACGTGATTCCGTTTTTCAGTGGATAAGTTGAATAATGACAATTATCAAATATGGAAATACAAAATGGAACTTTTATTAATCAAGGACAAATTATGGGACTTAATTTGTGAATAAGCTCCAAATCCAGTGACTGAAGCATAGACTCAATGGGATGGTCAAGCTCGCGCAAATATTGGGCTTTTAGTGGAGGACAATCAACTGATTCACATTGGAAGTGCTAAAACTGCGCGAGAGGCTTGGGACTTACAACAGTGTTATTACCAGAAGGCAATGCTTTCGAGCAAGATATGTTTGCTCAAACGGGTATGTAGATTAACGTTGTCTGAAGCTGGAAACATGGAAAATCATATCACAGAGACGTTGGATCTTGTAAGCAAATTACGGCCCTTGGGGAGCATCTAATGGACAATCTAGTAGCTGCAATGCTACTGAGCAGTTTGACATACTCTTACAGCACTTTGATTACCAGCTTGGACAGTAGGCTCGAAAGTGATATTCTCTCACCAGTGGCAAGTCTCCCAGTGGCATCTCTCCCCTCCAAAAAAAATTTAAGTCCAAATAAAAATGGCAAAGCTGCGGTGAGTCTCCCAGGACATATTGTCTCCCCGGCGGCATCTCTCACCCCGAAAAAATTATCAAGTCCATATTAAACTGACAAAACTGCAGCAAGCCTCACATGACTAATTGACACATCTGCGGCATCTCTCTCCCGTGGCAAGTCTCACCAGCGGCATCACTCATCCGAGAAAAATTTTCAAGTCCACATAAATGTGGCAAAACTGCGGCAAGCCTCACAGGACTAATTGCCACATCTGCGGCAAGCCTACCATGCATGCCCAAGACAATTTTCTGAGCAGTTCTAAAGATGGCCGAATTGCGGCAAGTCTCTCCAGCGGCATCTCTTACCCAAGAAAATTTTCTATGCAGTAGTGAAGATGGCAAAACTGCGGCAAGTCTCTCCAGCGGCATCTCTCACCCAAGAAAATTTTCTTAGTATTTCTACAGATGGCAAAACTGCAGAAAGTCTCTCCAGCGGCATCTGTCGCCCAAGAAAATTTTCTATGCAGTTGTGAAGATGGTAAAACCGCGGCAAGTCTCTCCAGCAGCATCTCTCACCCAAGAAAATTTTCTATGCAGTAGTGAAGATGGCAAAACTGCGGCAAGTCTCTCCAGCAGCATCTCTCTCCCAAGAAAGTTTTCTAAGCAGTTGCAAAGATGGCAAAACTGAGGCAAGTCTCTCCAGCGGCATATATTGTCCAAGAAAATTTTCTAAGTAGTTGAGAAAATGGCAGAACTGCGTCAAGTCTCTCCAACAGCATCTCTCCCCCAAGAAATTTTTCTAAGTAGTTGCAAAGATGTCAAAACTGCGGCAAGTCTCTCCAGCGGCATCTTTCAACCAAGAAAATTTTCTAAGTAGTTGCAAGGATAGCAAATCTGCGGCAAGTCTCCCCAGCGGCATCTGTCGCCCAAACAAATTTTCTGAGCAGCTCTACAGATAGCAAAACTGCGGCAAGTCTCTATAGCGGAATCTATCGCCCAAGACAATTTTTGAAGTATTTGTAAAGAAGGCCAAACTACGGCAAGTCTGCCCTGCGGCATCTATCACCGAAGAAAATTTTCCATGCAGTAGTGAAGATGGCAAAACTGCGGCAAGCCTCTCCAGCAGCATTTCTCCCCCAACTTGCTGCAGTTTTGCCATCTTTAGAAATACTACAAAAATCTCCTTGGGCGACAGTTGGTTCTGGGGAGACTTGCTGCAGTTTGATCATCTTCACAACTACATAGAAAATTTTCTTGGGTAAGAGATGCAGCTTGGGATACCTGCCGCAGTTTGGTCATCTTCAGAACTACTTAGAAAATTCGATTCGGTGATAGATGCCGCTAGGGAGACTTGCCTTAGTTTTTTCATTTGTAGAACTACTTAGAAAATGTTCTTGGGAGAATGATGCCGCTAGGGAGACTTACCGCAGTTTTGAGCTCTATAGAAGTACTTAGAAAAATTTCTTAAGGGAGAGTTGCTGTTGGAGAGACTTGACGCAGTTCTGCCATTTTCTCAACTACTTAGAAAATTTTCTTGGACAATAGATGCCGCTGGAGAGACTTGCCGCAGTTTTGCCATCTTTGCAACTGCTTGGAAACCTTTCTTGGGCAGCAGATGCCGCTAGGGAGACTTGCCGCAGTTTTGCCATCTTTGCCACTGCTGAGAAAATATTCTTGGGTAAGAGATGCCACTGAAGAGATTTGCCGCAGTTTTTCCATCTTTCCAACTGCTTAGAAAATTTTCTAGGGTGAGAGATGCCACTGGAGAGACTTGCCGCAGTTTTGCCATCTTTGCAATTGCTTAGAAAACTTTCTTGGGTGAGAGATACTGCTGGAGAGACTTGCCGCAGTTTTACTATCTTCGAAACTGCTTAGAAAACTTCCTTGGGTGAGAGATGCCGCTGCAGAGACTTACCGCAGTTTTGACATCTTTGCCACTGCTTAGAAAATTTTCTTGGGTGAGAAATGCCGCTGGAGAGACTTTCCGCAGTTTTTCTATCTTTGCATCTGCTTAGCAAACTTTGTTGAGTGAGAGATGTCGCTGGAGAGACTTGCCACAGGTTTTCCATCTTTGCAACTGCGTAGAAAACTTTCCTGGGCGGCACATGCCGCTAGGGAGACTTGCCGCAGTTTTGCCATCTTCGAAACTGCTTAGAAAACTTTCTTGGCTGAGAGATGCCGCTGGAGAGACTTGCCGCAGTTTTGCCATCGTTGAAACTGCTTAGAAAACTTTCTTGGATGAGAGATGCCGCTGGAGAGACTTGCCGCAGTTTTGCCACCTTTGCCACTGCTTAGAAAACCTTCCTGGGCGGCAGATGCCGCTAGGGAGATTCGCCGCAATTTTGCTATCTTTGAAACTGCTTAGAAAACTTTCTTGGATGAGAGATGCCGCTGGAGAGACTTGCCGCAGTTTTGCCACCTTTGCAACTGCTTAGAAAATTTTCTTGGATGAGAGATGCCGCTGGAGAGACTTGCCGCAGTTTTGCCATCTTTGGAACTGCTTAGAAGACTTTCTTGGATGAGAGATGCCGCTGGAGAGACTTGCCGCAGCTTTGCCATCTTTGCAACTGCTTAGAAAACTTTCTTGGGTGAGAGATGCCGCTGCAGAGACTTGCCGCAGTTTTGCCA
>JAABKJ010006329.1:0-22078 GCA_011634705.1 Andricus grossulariae | reverse complement strand
GTATATATATATATATATATATAATTAAAAACTAACTGTTAACAAACACCGAAGGGTCTCACTGGGAGCAACTGCCATCTAAAAAATGACATCGGCTCCCAGTAGAACAGCGGTAAATCCCACTTACGGCCACGTCTCACAATCGTGAGATTTATTTATTATTATTATATTATTTATTAATTTGAGTTATTCATTCTTCATTTACTTCTTTCCCGCCCAGATATTACTTCTTCGACATGTTAAACATCGCTCAGAAACGTTGCATATTATCATATTTCATGCTGTGAAAACGTCAATCCAATTTGAAAACAATTCCATGTTGAATTATGTGAAGAATTTCATCTATTGATAGCGATTTTGAGACAAATTCTGGTATCCGTTTATTCAAGATTGAAAAGTTGGGCCTTTTTTTTAAACTTTTATTACTATGGTGATTCCAATGATATAAAGATGTAATATTTTTCATTATTCGCAATAAAATGCAGTTTTGAAGGCACATTTTTTTACCATAAAAGTTTCGAAAACTTTCTGCATTTGTCCAAAACAAATTTTATATGTTGATTTTGGAAAAATGGAACCTCTCTTAGTTTTGCAGAAAATATTATGCACCGTATCAAGCACCCTGGACTCTGCGTTCTGGAGTTCGTGCATACGTGTATAATATTCGTCAATTGTTTACGTGGATTTTCACGTTGAGCACATCGTTTTGGCGTAAGTTTTTTATTATTTCTCGATGACTCAGGGAAATCCCATTTTTATGTTTACAGGTTTTTTAGAGCACATTGGAAGGTATTGACTCAAAAATTTGAAGAAAATCAAACATGGATTTCTTTCCATCATTCAGTTTAACAATTTCTTCTTGAAATATCCAATGCGTTTTGAAATACAATAAAGTCTCCAACGTATCAGCGTCCTTGAAACTTAGCGATTCGTTATTTTCAATGCTGGAGGGGGCCCCTCCCTTACCGCGAGTGGGCAGTTTATTTTTATCGATGACGCTCATTGGCTGCCCCGTTTTTTGTGTCGATGCGCCGCCGGTCGCTACTTTTTCAGCCGAAAAGCGCGGGTGATTTGAAATCAATAATAAATACTACCAATAATAATACAAATAAATACACTCGACATTCCTAGAACTTCTGGCCCACGCAGTTTCTCAGCGCGTAGGGCGAGAGACGGTTGCGACTCTCGCCTCGGAAGGGCCGAGTGCACCAGTACTCTATCGAGTAAATATGTTGCGCAATATTATGGAAACGGTTCAGGCGAGTGGAAAAAGTCGGGGTACGTTAGTCTTTGTTGGCGTTAGTGTTTTTGTTGCCATACGACCATTTGCCAACTAAAAATCAATATTATAGAATCAACAAACGACGAAAATATTTCGCGGAATAGTGAGTTTTGTGGCATGACGTCAATAGGTGGAAATGTCATCCGTTAGGGAGGTTAGTACATGGTACTGCAACTGCATACGACTTTTTGGAGAAAATCTGCAAAACGTAAAGGTACGCTATGAAGGTCTCGATGGTAATATTTTTCAAGTGTTTTAGATGGTTCGCGAAATACAATCAACTATACGAAATTTGAGGTGAGAGTACCAATGACGTCGTGAAAAAATACTCAATTTATACCAACGAGGGCGCTCTTCGGGCCTCTTTTTTTTATTAGTCATCCACTGACGCGGAGGAGATTGTACAGGGACCGTGGTGGGAGATGACGAAACGGCGCAATTTAAAATAAGTGCGTGTAGGGGGTTTAAATTAAGTGAACTTTAAAATGAGCGGTCTTTAAAATATACGGAAGTTTACTGTATATAAAAAGAGGATTATGGAAAAGACTTTGAAGCTTGGTAATATTTGAGAAATCAGTTTCCTTATAAATATATGCAAGTATATAAGCGCACTCTTTTCTAATCCTGTCCAATGATACCTCGAATAAACTCCTGTTTTTTAAAGGTTGGATGTGATTTCTCGGGAAGAACCTTCCGGTGGTACTTGGAAACATGGCAAAGTTTTTTGAAGGTGGAAAGTGATTTCCCAGGAAGACCAGTGCAATGGGCCCTCGAAGAAACACCGGTTTTTTTAAGGTGGGAAGTGATTTCCCAAGAAGACCCTTCCGGTTGTACTTGAGAGCATAACAAATTTGTTTGAAGGTGGACATGATTTCACAGGAAGACCTGTGCAATGGTGCCTCGAAGCAACTCCTATTTTTTGAAGGTGGGAAGTGATTTCCCAAGAAGACGTTTCCGGTAGTACTTGAAAGCATGAAAAATTTCTTTGAAGGTGGACAGTGATTTCTCGGGATGAGATGTCCCGGAGAGACCTGTCCAATGGTGCCTCGAAGTATAACTCCTGTTTTGTTTTGAAGTGGGAAGTGTTATCCTGGGAAAACTTGTACTAGAAAGAGAGGTCCCACGAAAACACCTCCAGTAGTACTTGAAAGCATGACAACTTTGTTAAAGGTAGGAAGTGATTTCCCGAGAAGAAACTTTTAAAAGTCGAAATGATATCCTGGGAAAACTTTCTGGAAAAACATGTCCCAGGAAGACCCGTCCAATTGTGCCTGGAAGCATCTCTTGTGTTTCCTGGAAACACCCGTCCAGTGGTACTTGATTGGATTTTCTAATGTGGGCGGAAGGGCTCGTTAGAGCACCTGTTTATCGCTCAGGCTAGAAAGCCCATTGTGCCACACCCGTGTCTATCTCAAGTCAGTACAGCGAATCTGGGCATCTTCGACAAGTTAAATCTCGGAGTATTCTTTATTTCTAACGTTCTGAAAATATACTTCTCGGGTGTCAGGCGTACTCCATTCCGGTAAGAAGGCTTGCATTAGAAAAAATTCAAAAATCAATTTCGCACATTTAATTATCTTTATTTACTGTTTTTGAGTAATAATGGCGTAAAAAGCATTCAAAACATAGTGTTGGTCATTTCACGTTGTCATGATTAATTTTCACAAATGTAGCTGTGATGAAAAATAATTTTTTAATTCTTTCATCATGATTTTATATTATGTAATTTATAAAATTTGAATAAAGCGATTCTTGTGCGATAAAGTGGCCACTTAGTATGCACAATCCGACTACATTTATCAAATTTCTATGCATTTGAAGCGCCTTATAATGCGTTTGACGAAAATTTTGTTTTCAATTTATTTGACGTTACGTTTAGCAGCACCGATTGTCTTTGAAAGTTATTGGAATCTTATTATTTTCACTATATAATGGGAATTCAAAAACGAAGGACAGGAACAACATTCTTAGGGACTGAAAATGTTTAATAACTTTTAATGCAAGTCTTTTTACCGTGATAGCACAGTGAATGACGCGGGCCTCTTTGCAAAGCAAAGTGAGCCTCATTCACTGTGCCAGCTGGCAGCCTCCCTCGCCAGGGTAGGGTGGAAGCAGCGGTCCTTCTGAGGTAATCAGTTGGACGCCCACATTCGGCGCACTTTGCTGGTGTGTTATGTAAATGTATTTGTGTGTTAATTGCTCGAAATCGACCAGCGACTACTACGCGATAAACCGCTCGACATGGAGCCCCTTCGCAAGGAGATTGCTAACACTTTTCCGAGTCTCTCAAAGTCGAATAGTGACCCCCAAGAAATTTTCCCCTCGAAATGGAATCTAACGTGCTATCAGCTGAGACATCGGGACTTGTTCCGGGAAGACCTGTCCAATGATGCTTTGAAGCATCTCCTGTTTTTTACAGGTAGGATGTGATTTCCCGGAAAGACTTGTCCTGGAAAGAAATGCCTAGGGAAAGTCACATGACAAATTGTTTTGAACGTGGGAAGTGATTCCAGGGAAAACCTGTCTAATGGTACCTCGTAGTGACTCCTGATTTTTCAGAGCGTAAAAGTAAATTCCAGGAAAGACTTGACCTGGAAAAACTTTTTCCGCGACGACCCATCCAGTGGTATTTGAAAGCTAGACACATTTTTAAACGTGCGAAGTGATTTCCAGGGAACATCTATTCAATGGCGTCTAATTCAAGTTAGTAGCACTAGCAATAATTTTGAAAAATTATTTTATCTTTCGCCATTATGTCGCGCAAAATGTACTTTATAAAAATATCTACGGTGAACAAAATGAAATGAAATTTCATCCAAATATTGAATTTATATGTTATGCGCCACGAGGAAAGGGACTTTAGGGTTAGCAGGCAAATTTTTCTGTAAAAGTGATTGAAGACGTGTCGAAGTCAGACACTCGGAGAATGGGGGACAATCTTCGTAATCCATCCCTTCCACTTATGACTACATCTTCTCGCTTCGTGTTCTGTATAACACGAATGCAGAACAGAAAGATGCAGTGGAAATTGGTGGGACGGGATTTCGCAGATCGTTGGCACGCATCGAAATAGGCGATTCAGGCCTCACTATACAACTTAATACCAATTCCAATTATGCTGATAGAAATTTAATTCTTTTTCAATATGAAAGAGCGATTCAACAACTATTGATAACATCAAAAACCTAAAAGTCGATTTTCTAACCCTAACGTCCCTTTCCTAGTGGATTTCCTAGTGTATCAATTTCAACGCAGAACAGAGATAGATATTTGTTATGAAAGTAAAGTCTCGTTAGAAGATAATGAAAATGACCTTTGGGAGCTCATGAGTAAAGGATTAATCAGTTAATCCATTCATTACAATGTTTTACACGATTTTGTCTGCGAAATGTTTCACGTCACTTTTGATTGATTTTCGGACGCTGATTCCGAAAATTCTTCATCACGTCAATTTTTTTGGGAAAACGGGGTTTAAGGGTCGAGAAAACGTGTTTTTGACCATATTTGTGTGTCTGAAAAAATGAACGAGAGGTTGCAGAACTTTCTACTTGGGTTTAAATTAAAACCTATACCTTTGAATACAACCTCAGATAATGGCAAGTGAGAAACTTAAATGTAGAAACGTTAGGAATAGTTTTCTCAGTCATGTGCCGTGGCCGTTGCATTGAGCATGGGCCTCAATACACGTGCTACGGCTCGCAACTGAAAAATTAGTTCCCAACGGATCTACATTCAAGTCTGCTACTTTGATCATCAAGATTGTAGTGACAGATTCAAGCATGAATTTAAGTCCAAGTAGAAGGTTCTTTCACCTCTTGTTCATTTTTTGCAAGCCCTCCAATATGGCTAAAACCGCGTTTTATTCAACCCTTTGAGTACAATTTTCTCAAAAACTTTTCGTGAGGGAGCATTTGTTTTGCCGGCTAGGGAATCAGCATCCAAAAATCTATCAAAAATGACTAGAAATATTCAGGAAAGAAGAAAAAGGTAATTTTTGTAGGACAGTTTTATAAATATGGAATATAGGCCCAAGGAACCTCTATTAGTATTTTTGTTCTTGAGTTGGATTTTTCTTCAGATCTTTCTACACGGTATTGTCCCGGTATGTATCGTTAGTCACAGTCGCATTTTTAAAATGCTGATGTTGTAAAGCGTAACATCACAGTGGCTTAAAATCGACAATGCCCCTACCCCCTGTATGCCGAGGTAGTACTACTCTTTCAATTGCCGAATTACAGTGGTGCAGTCGATGATTGGTCATGTCAACGCAGATGATTCTGTTTATAATTTCAAGGTCGATGTTTGACCATTTGATGGGCCCTAAAGAGTACGTAAGGACAAGTATGGCATTGGTGTCTTATAGTGAAGACAGTCATAAGTCTTTTCTTAACTATCGTATGCTGAATACCTTAAGAGTTCAAAATATACAGATATTTATATGGCTCACCCTCAGCCACTGCCTCGATATGATCCACATTCTAATTTCTCAAATTCCGCGGTCCCTAATTGTCCTCTGATAAAATGCACTGTTCTGAATTTACCTAGTCTGTCCTCCATGTGGATGTCATTGGAAAAGTAGTTTGAACTAGCGTATAGCTTCAGGTCATCCGTGTACAGAAGATGGATGGAGATCAAATTTGTTATCATGTACTTTGAACTCATGAATCATGCTGTTTAGTGTTCTTCTCAATGAATTCAACGCTGAAAAGAACCATAATGCACTGAAGGAGTCTCCTTGAAAGACACCCGTCGTACTGTGTATTAATCTAGATATCCTTAGTTGCCCATGATCAAAATACTTGATTGTTGTGCCCCAAGGCATCATTGCACGACCTAAGAAGTCGATGATACTTAGACATATCTTCTGAACTTTCAAGACTTCTTCGGTCTACATCTCTGAACTCTAGTGAAGCACGACCAAAATTCATTTCAAGGTGCTGCAGTTTTTCAAAGATTTCGCTGTTCACATCAACGGGGCCGTAAACGAAGACCGTAAACGGTACCAAAGGGAACATTTACGTATTACCTTTGAGCAGAAGCCTGACATCAGATCTGGATGTTCGATGATCATTTCAAAACACCTTTCCGACGCAGGATACACAGTGGTCAGGTACTTGTTGCATCGGAAATTGTGCACCAAGTCCGGACCTGGGGGGTTTCCAGTTACTTGCAGCGCTTTATTTGCTTCTGTTTGTTTTTTCCCTAAATACTACATGGGGTGATACGTTTCCGAACTAACATATAAATGGCAGTGCTAACAAAAAAATCATATAATATTTAAGTAGCACCAATCTTTAAAAGTTTTCTCCTAAAATTTTGTGACATTATGTCGATTAATTTTCAAGTTATATCCGTATGAGTGCCGCTAATCTTGCTTATGGAGAAAAAATGGACGGAAAAGATTTCCGTGTGTTGATGAAAAATTGTTTTTTTGATGGGGGAAAACACTGTCAAACACAAAGAATGGCTCGGAAAGTGTTATGACGAGTCTGTACCTTCGAAATAGACGATTTGTATTTGGTTCAGTGAATTTAAACGTGACCGTACAAGTATCGATGATGCTGAACATTTTGGGCGTCCAATTAAGGTCACAACTCCAGAATATATCAAAAAAATCCACCACGATTGAACATTTGTGTTGACATCCTAAAAAACATCGAAAATGTTCGAAGTTCTTATAAAATGCAATAATTTGTGACAAATCGTGGTTTTTTCAATATGATCCTAAAACTAAGTGCCAATCCATGAATTGGAAGAGTCCCAGTTCACCGAGACAACAGAAAGCACGGATGAGCAAGTCCAAACTCAAAGCGTGTAAGAAGAAGACCGGAAAAGTAGAAAAACAGCTCATGGATTCTTCAGCAGGACAACGGGCCAACACACAAAGCGATGTCTATCCAAAAGTTTTTGGCGAGAAAGAATTCCTGTATTGAAAAATCCACCGCATTCGCCTGATCTAGCCCCGTGTGACTTTATTCTGCTCCCGAAGATCTAGTCTGGGCTAAAAGGAACCAGATTCGAGTTCGGTTATTTAATAGTCATACCTCGTACGTTCCGCATCATCACATAGTCTAATACCAATAATACATGTGAATGGTTTATTAAGTGATTAAGATATTTACACCGTATTAATTGCATTTACGCAATGGAACTTCGTAAATACCAGTACAATTTTTATGGAATAAAATTGTGTATTCATAAATTGATCGCACTTTATAAATGCATGATTTGTTTCCATTTCTAGGTTATGCAACTTAAGAATGAACTTGGCGTATCGAGGATAATAGTGAACGGAAGATTGCGAATTGTACGTACGAACCCTTAGAAACAATCTATCTTGAAAAAATTCTTCAATCCCGAACTTTCTTGCTAAAACAAGTCCAAAAATCGTAAACTCTGACAACTAGTCTTTTACGACCTACATATTGATCAGTAGATCACTTTTGCGTATGCACTTAGGCTCAGTTTAATTCACTTTCATTTACTTCAATTAAGTTAAATTAACTAAGTTACCACTGAGTCGCATTATAATAGAACTTTTGAGTAGTACTGCCTGCATTTCCTAACCCAAGAGGTCGAATATAGAATCCTACTAGCGATTTATAATTTTAGAATACGAATTAAGTTATCACACACCTAACTAGTGCGTATGACCTTAAAATGGATTTATTTCAGACTATCTGAATAGCTGTAATGTATATTTTAAGAAGGCAAAAGTCTTTTTACAATAATTCACAGTTGTGAAAAGTAACGTTGAAAATAATTATCACTTCACACTTGAGAATAAAAACTATAAGGTTAAGAAAAATTATGCTTGTGTATTTACAATTCCCAACAAAAAAATATTTTCCTTGCGGAATTTCAAGTACAATACAGTGTCTTGTTGGTACTGATATATGGCTGCAATAAATAAAAAAATATGTTAAGTTTTATCAATTATAATTATAGTAGTCTATTCTATTTCGATGCTTCCATTCAATATGAGTATCTGCTGATAGCGCCGTGTATGACACTATGCGCTATGTATAAACATATAGGGAATAGTCTCATACATGGCGCTGTCAGCTGATGTCTCACACTGCGTGGAGGCGTCGATTTCTTATTTTAAGATCTACAGGTTTTCTTCAAGTAATGCCTTTCGGATTTCTTCATCCAAACGTTGATTTCTCAATTTTTGCTCTTCTAACTGTTTTTCAAATTTTTCTGCTGCTCTCTGCATTTCCGTCAGTCGACTATGCGTGCTGTTGCAAAATTGTGCTACAGAAGTAAAAGCTTCGCTCGTATTCAGTGTTTCATTAATATAATCATCAACAATCGAAACGTTATCCTCACTGCCTTCCACGTCCATTAGAAGCGATTTTACCGAGACGTCTCTGGTCTGATTTATTTCAGATTCTCTTTCAATTGCCCAATCCCGACGGCTCTGCAAATTGTAGTCAACAAATATATTGGATTTAAACCACCAAGGTAAAGTTCGAAAGTGCTTAACGTGATTCCGATTGTACACAACTTTCAAGTCTTCGATCATTAAATTAATCTTCTGATTGAGTATAAATAGCATTATGTCCGTGAAGTTTGGAATTGCGCTTGTGTCGAACTTAGTTAATAGATTATCCAAAACGTCCCTTGTAATCACATTATTACTAGAACCTAATAATGCTTCTTGGAAATAATTTACAACTGCTTTTCGAAGTTCATTCCTATTTTTAATGGGCCATGGATACCTGGAAATTGCAAAATTTAAACTATTAGAATGATTGAAATATTTTTATTGAAATATGATATAATGCTCTCTCTCTCTCTCTCTCTCTCCATATATATATATATATATATATAAATGCATATACACACACACACATACATATCGTTTTTTTTTGTTTTACTTAGATCATATAGCAGAAAATAATGTAATGAAAAAAATATAATGAAAGAACATTCCTAGGATAATTATTATCCTAAGCAGTAAGAAGCCCTTTTTAGACAAATTTCGAGAATTTTAATGAGAATCGCTGAGAATTTATCAGATTTTATTCCTTAACTTCAACTCGTGCTGTGTCTTAGGAAATTTATGGAAAAAAGTGAAATTGACGGGACGTAATCTTTGAAACCTTATCTTTAATTTAAACCAATAAAACTTCACAAATATTAACGGGTTCCGAAGATATGATAAAAAATGTCCAAACGTGTCTGCGTTGAGTTTCAGTCGGTGACCACCGCTGTTGGCCCGGCTCGCTGCTTAAGCGACTGAAACTCGACACAGGCACGCATGGACATTTTTAGTCGTATCTCGAGATCCGGTCAAGATATTTTTCAGCTTTATTGGCTTAACAATCAGATTTGATAAGAATCAAATCAAGCCTTTCTTCGACCGTCAATGTAAATATGCGTAAGTATTATTTTGTAGGTCTTAGGGTCTTCATTAAAGTAAAAGAAATAACAAACAAAATTACCAAAGAGTTCGTTTATTAATCATGCTGACGTTCCAGCTATCACTACGTGCCTTTTTCAAAGAATCTAAATAAATAATATATAAATATAAATAACAACAGTTTTTAAAAATTATTACAAAAAAATATTAAAAGTAAAAGAAATAAAAATACCTGTGATTAGTATCTTGTAAGAAAAAATAGTTTTTCAATTTTGGAGTCAACAATATGTCAATAGTTTATGGTAAAATTTAAGAATAATTCTAAAATGTGACTCAAATTTAAAAAAACAATGATATAACATCGTATCATAGAAAAAAACCTCAAAAATTGAAGAGGCTTTTTTAGATAGAGGCTACATCTTAAATTAGAAAAAAAATCTTTATAATGTTTTGGGACAAACGACGAGCATATGACAAAGTAGACAAGAGAAAAACATTAATGAGGTAAATTCATTAATACAGAATAAAGGCGTCATTTAAATGAATCGCAAGTGAGGAAAACGCGCCAAAGCAACTGGATTTTAAATTGGTTTTTGACTATTTTACAATACTTTGATATATTTTGTTGGCATGCATAATTTCTGTCCGTAAGTTAATAGAAATATTATGATATTTGTTTATAAAAATAGATTCTATTATTCGTCTTTCATAAGTTTAATATCCAAAAATGTTGTGATAGGCCTGTATTCAAATTTCCAACTCTGCAATCTCTTTTATGTTCCGAAATCCTAGTTTTTAATTTTCTACCTATTTCACCAATACACACTTTTTTACAGCAATTACACTTAATGAGATAAACAATTCCAGACAAATTTTTGGTGTTATCAATATCTTTTTGATTGAATAAAAAATTTTAAAGAGTGTTTTGATTGCTAAAATAAACATTTATGTTAAATTTTTTCAACGATTTTCTCAACCTTCCTGAGAGTCCTTGAACATAAGGAAACGCAACTTTTAGATCCAATTTTTTGGACGTGTCTATGAAATGGAGACTAATTGTTTCCACAACTGGATCTCCTACTTACAACTTAGCCAAATATGTTTCTAATGTTTTAAAAGCGGTTTCAGGAAACACAGAATCATTTATTAAAAGTAGCTGGGATTTGAAAGACATTCTAAATACAATTAAAGTTCCTCCAACATATTCTTTAGTTTCATTGGACATTATTTCAATGTTTGATAACATTCCATTAGATCTTGCACTAGATTGCATTGCAGTTATCACCTCTCAGTTATTACCTCTCTGAAAGGTTGAGAAAATCGTTAAAAAATTCATCATAAATGTTTATTTTCGCCATCAAAACACTCTCAAAATTTTTTTATTTAATCAAAAAGATATTGATAACACCAAAATTTTGTCTGGAATTGTTTATCTCATTGAATGTAATTGTTGCGAAAAAGTGCATATTGGTGAAACAGGTAGAACATTAAACACTAGAGTTTCGGAACACAAAAGAGATTGCAGATTTCGAAATTTGAATACAGGTCTATCACAACATTGTTAGATCTTAAACCATTACTTTGATTTTGATTTTAACAATATTAAAATTCTGGCTAGAGAAAAAAATACTTATGAAAGACGAATAATAGAATCCATTTTTATAAACAAATATCACATTATTTCTCTTAACTTACAGACAGAAATTGTGAATGTCAACAAAATATATCAAAGTATTATAAAATAATCAAAAACCAATTTAAAATCCAGTTGCTTGGGCGCGCTTTGCCCATTTGCGAATCATTTAAATGACGCCTTTATTCTGTATTAATGAATTTACCGCCTTAATGTTTTTCTCTTGTTTACTTTATCATATGTTCGTCGTTTATCCCAAAACATTATAAAGATTTTTTTCTCCTAATTTAAGATGTAGTCTCTACCTAAAACAGCCTCTTCAATTTTTTAGGCTTTTTTCTACGATACGATGTTATCCAATTTTTTTTTACACTTGAGTTACATTTTAGAATTATTTTTAAATTTGACCATAAACTATTGACATATTGTCGACTCCAGAATTGAAAAACTATTTTTTCTTACAAGATACTAATCACAGGTATTTTTAATTATTTTACTTTAAATATTTGTTTATAATAATTTTTAAAAACTGTTGTTATTTATATTTATATATTATTTATTTAGATTCTTTGAAAAAGGCACGCAGTGATAGCCGAAACGTCAGCATGATTAATAAACGAACTCTTTAGTAATTTCGTTTGTTATTTCTATTACTTTAATGAAGACCGTAAGACCTACAAAATAATACTTACGCATATTTATTGGATTAAATTAAAGACAAGACTTGAAAGACTGTGTGGTATTAATTTCAGATTCTTGCTGAAACCTTCCTAGGCCATGGCACAAGTTGAAGTCGAGGTACAAAACTCGAGAAATTCTTACATTTTTTAAAAATCTTCTCACGTGGTCTATTTTCTTCCAAAGTTAAAAAATATCTCTATTATGTTTTATTCGATGCGGAATCTAATAAGCTGTCCACCGGTTTTTTTAAAACGTTTCTCGCTCTTTTTTTGAACAAGTAAACACGTTTCAAAGTCAGCAGTGATTTTTAATAATACTAGCGCTGGCCGTACCGACAGTTTCCGATGGTAATGTAGATCTCACATTGATTTATGACTGGTTTTAATGAATTTGAAAGTCTTAGAAGAAATTGCATCACTGAAGAGTTACGAGTAGACAAAAAAAAGATTTAACTTTGTTATTAAATAACAAATGTTGTGTTAGTAACTTTAGTTGGAGTGAAATATCCGTAGCTACTCGTTATACCTGGAAGACTTACGTCCATTTCTAAAAAAAACATGAACATTCATTAACAGTTGACCTATCGGGCGATTTTTGTCCAAGAAAGGTGCTTTTTTCCTTACTGTGCGACTCTGGAAGAGCAGCGCGGTCGGGACGCATGGTCCCACTTAAAAGACATCTCGTGATCCAGACGAGTCACCATCAACTTTTTTTTTTATAAATGAAATGTGAAATTATAAGGAATTTGTATATGTGGCCGTCCGCGAAGAAAGGAACCTAATGCGGAAAAAATCTATTTTCATTTTCTTACGCCAAGCGATATTTTTTGAGTTACTCTTTCATTTTCAATAATCAGAAATTTTTTAAGGTAATTACTTTTCTTGTTATTAAGCAACAAACATAGGCATGATAATCGTACGCGGAGACCGAACGAGAGGCCTACGAAAGTCAGCCCCACCACTTACCACACAACTATGCGTGACGTGTCCGCGAGCTCCAATGGCTCGTGTCTAAAAGTGTAGTGGCAAATGGAGGGACTGCTTTTCGTAGACGCATCCCCACTACTCAAATGCTGGCTTGCGGGCTCTGCTATGATCGCCTGTCCTGTAAAATTCAGCTTTGACGCATTAGGTCCTTTTTTCGCGGACAGTCACATATTCTAACTAGAAAAACTTGAAAGGTGCGATATTGATGAAAAATTGAATTAGAAAACATTGTTTCAGAAAAATCCATAATTCAAAAAATTGTGATGCCAAAATTCAACATGGCATAAATGGCGTAATTTTTAAAATTTTCAAAAATCCTTTGGGCACCAAATGTTTTCATATAACACTGTGATTTCACAAAGATTTCGAAAGACGACTTGCAGATCCTAATATTACTGACGTATACTGGCCCATTATTCCTTATTCGTAACTACAGGCGACCTTAAGGTATGTAACATTTCAATGCATAAATGTATATAATAAAATACAAATTTTAAGGTTGATCTTTTCAAGTGCAAAAATTAGAGTACGTTCTTATATTCTAATACAGATTCGAATTTCCCGAGTGAATGTTTAGATGTCTCAATGCAGAGTACATAGAAATTTTCGAAGAGTGCCTGATGCTGGGCAACAGGTATAAAAGAAGTATCTCTCGATGCTCCTCGTCATACGCTTTGAAGTTGCTCTGAGATATAGGCTAGCCGAAGACAGAATCTTGGGAAGGTGTCTGGGTAGACTGTCTTTACTTTGAAATTTGTTTGGCTGCTTTAGTTAAAGGCAGCTGAGACTGGGTTCGTTAAATGTGCTTGAGGTAGTTCTTGGGGATTGCTGAATATTACTGCGGGGATGGGAATATTAACTAGAGTTTGAGGAAAGCGTTTGGGTGATTATTTTTACGTTGGAATTTTTTGGCCGATTTAGTTGATGGCAGTTACGACGGGCTTCGTTAGATGTGCTAGGGGTAGTTCTTGGGGGTTGTTGAATATTACTGTGGAGATTAGGATATGAAAAAGAGTCTTGGGAAGATACTTGGGATAATTATTCTTAATTGGGGTGTTTTATGGCTTTTTAGTTTAAGGCAGCCTAGCAGGATTTGTAGTAGAGATGCTGGCTGCCAGCACCTCCACCAAGAATCCGGTTTTTTTATAATAATAAAAGAGCCCTAAAATCGTGATTAGTGCCCAAAAGAAGCCCAAAAATAGCCAAAAATACTGATATGCTGACATTGAGGTCGAGTGCATATTTTATTGTAAGGGTAGTTTTGATGAGATAGAGGTTGTTTTTTGAAAATCAATTTTTTGAAGTTTTGCAGAGCCAAAAAAAGCTCAAAATTTTGGCGCTGTTGATTAAATTTTTTTTTAATTTGCTGTGGCGGAGATGCTGGCTGCCAGAACCTTAACTCAAAATTCGGGTTTTTTGAGAAAAATAAAACAGCCCGAAAATCGGCATCCGCACACAAAAATATACCAAAATTATGGCCTAGAAAAAATGTTTAAATTCCGTTGTGAAGGTGCTAGGGCGGAACGCTCATCGTGTTGGGCCTGTGTTTTGATTCTCTTTGCTGGGCTTGTATTTTGATTCCCACTGCTGAAATTACATTTTGATACCCCGCGCTGGGATTAAACTGTAATGCCCCGTACTGGGCCTGTGCTTCGATACCCCGTGCTGGGATTGTGTTGTGAAGACAGAACTAATACTTATTGTGACTAACTTGAATACTGTGATAATATTTTCTATTCAAATGCTAATTGTCGTTTGGACGGCAAACCTCAAAAAGATATTCAGTTTTCAAAACTGGAGTGCTAAGTTCACGCTGAGGAACAAATTTTAATTTTTTTTTTTTAATTCTTTTACCAATCGTTTGGGTGTCATTTGGTCACGTTTGCAAGCTCACTTTTGACGTTTGGACGATGAAATTGTGTGAGTTATCGTATAAAAAAGTCATTAGCACCATACTCGCGAGCGGTGCCTTCTCACGTTGTAGGGACCTTCTTTGGTCAGCCATGTCCCTAAATATAATATGATGCGTCAAGACATCCTGACAAGAAGATTTGTCAAAAAATTAATTTTTTAGAAGACATGCATGATTTGAGCCCTTTTTCATTCCTTTGAAGCGGAGCTAAAGTTCTACTTTTCAAGAGTAAAGTGAATTCATACGCACATGATAAAACATGATACATCTGTGAGCACGCATTTTGAGTTTAACGACTCCCTCACCGCGAAAACTTTGGTACCGAAATTTTTCAAAAATTTAGGAAAATTTTGGATTATCTAAGTTTCCATATATTTTAAAAATTTTCCACTAATATGTTCAACATTTCTAAAATTATCAAAATTATCTAAATTTCTGAATTTTATAAAATGTTCAATTTTATCAAATCTCCCAAATTTGATAACAATCTGAACGTTTTATAAAATTCAGGAATTTTGATAATTTTTATAATTTTGAAAATTTTTAAATTTTGAACATCTTATAAATTTTTGTAATTCTGAAAAAATACGGACATTTAGATAATCAAAAAATTTGTAAAAGTTTTGGAAATTTTAGATACCACCGTTTTTGTGGTGAGGGGGTCGATTATCGCAAAATGTGCGCTCACAGATGTATGTTTTACCATTTGCGTATGACGTCACTTTTTCCTCCCTACGGAGCGAAAACGACTTTCCACTCCTTGGAACTGAAAAGTAGAACTTTAGTCACGCTTCATAGGAATAAAAAAAGGCTGAAATCACGCATGTCTTCTAAAAATTTGATTTTTTGACAAATCTTCTTGTCAGGATGTCTGACATATCATATCATATTTAAGGACACGACTGCTCGCGAGCATGGTGCTAATGACTTTTTTATTCAATAACTCACACAATTTCGTCGTCAAAACTTCAAATGTGAGCTTTCAAACGCGACCAAATGATATTCAAACGATTGGTAGAAGAATTTTTGAAAAAAAATAAAATTTATTCCGCAGCGTGAAGTTATCACTCCAATTGTGAAAACTCAATAACTTTTTGAATTTTGCTGTCCAAATGACAAAATTTGGTTTCCAAAAATGACCAAACGATGACCACACGATTCTATTAAACAAAAGTTGGATATTTAACTGTTGGTGTGCTAACTTCACGGACATCATTAACTTCTTACATAATTACTTGAAATTTTGAATTTGTGAAACTAACACTTGCTATGACTGCAAACTTTAATAATCGACTGATTTACAATGACATATGCAAAGCAGATGTCAGGACAGTACCTTCCTTACATGAGAACCACTCCGATGACCCTGGTATCTCACTTGTGTCAGAGGAGTCGCCAGGGACGCAATCACTCCCGGAGACAGTGTTCTGATGCTTGCTCGCCTACGCCTGCAGTCAGGATTTTTTTTTAATATCAGGTGTCAATTAATTGAGCTTGAGCATGCAGTGATCGTTGAGTGAATCAGAAATGAGCAAAGGAGCACTTCGAAATATTTAAGGACAAAGTTCTCATTGTTAATAATGAAGGATTCCGTTCTTCAAGAATTTCATTAAGTGAAACTCCGTTCCCCATAACAAGATTTAATTGTTGGGGGGGAGAGTACAACTCCACACTGTTTGTCCTGAAAACTTTTGAATCATAAGACTATTCTGTCGCAAGTCGACGTCTGACTTGCAATGAGTCAGACGGCGTTGTCTTCGAGACTCCTATCTTCTCCGTGCAACTAAGCGACTTTTCTGACTATCTACGTAATTTTTAAATAGAAATAATCTCGACTGATTCGCTTTCATGTAATGGTATAAATTTTGTAATATCTCTGGGGCGTTTTCTTCATGAGTGCATGCATGTGAGAGGTGTCACGGAGTTGGCTTGTGGTCTAGTACGGGCGGAGACTACTCCGTCAAGTCACGTGCTGCTCTTTCTAGCTTGATCTTCCGCAGTGGATAGAAATAATCTCGTCTAATTAGGTGATACACTATTCAGCTTGCTGCTTCACGGCGGGCAGAGACAACTGTTACCCTCCATTCTGCTTTAAATTTCTGATTTGACCTCGACCTGACTTTAACTTATTTCGATCACAGAACGAGGAGAGCGGGATGTTAATTTTTTTTTTGCTCTTATTCAATTTGATTTAGTTAAAATCTAAAAAAAGGTTATAATTGAGAAATATTTACTATTCTTAATAAGGTTTGTGATTATTTGGGAGCCTGTACCTGACGCTACTGTTCCGCGCGGTCACTGTTCTTATTGTCGATCGCTCGAGGCCTTGCGACCGCGGGTGTGAGGCGGTAAGATTGAGGTTATGGTGGCTCGATCAGTGTGCTTCGTGCTGGGCATCTGTGACCTCTCTCTGAGACCAAGTATGGCGTTCTTATGTTTCTTAAAGTGGTATTGATTATCGGTTCGAGTTCTGACCCGTGAAAATAGTCTTAATGCTTACTCGAACGTAAAATTCTCTGAACTCAAATACGTGATTCTTGAACAGTATCTCGTCCATTTGTCTTATCGGATTATTGTAAAGTGAAGTGTTAAGTGACCCATTGACAGTGTCTAGTGTTCCCTTCTGGATTATTCTGGAGTGAACTGATTTTCTCCAGAATCGATCGTCTTCTGGTATTGTGGAAAATGATAAGTCGGACGACATATACCTCTAGTTACGTCAGCATCAATTTTTCCAAGAAGGATCGTGGTCAAATCTTCCGAACCCTACATCTCTAGACTAAGTTTACAGACTTTTCTAAATATTTTTTATATGACGTGTGTGAGTTGAATCGCGGCTTGAAACGCGGATCATAGTTGGTTTGGATCAAGTAAGATTATAATTAGAGTACTTTTGCAAATAAGCATTTGACTTCATTAAATTTATGCTGATAAATACGTTGTTCCCTCGCTGCCCCACACCAATTGTCATTAATTCGTCGTTAAATTACAGGTTTCTCATAAATAAATAATAATGAGATATTCCGCTATTTTTTTCGTTTTAGACTACCTTCTGGCATGGTTTTCAAAAGAAAAACTAGTCACTACCTAGAAAAACATTTTTCATAATCACATAACCTAGCAAATAATTGTATTTTTTCAAATTTCTAAATTTCAAATTCAAAATAACCATTAATCAAAATAAAATAATCAATTAAGTTTTAATTTGAGCGAAACGTACTTCACAAATTTTCAGGATATTATAATTAAGCATTCTAACCTCAAAATTTGACGACTTACACTACTTCCAATGATAGATCGTAAATAACACAGGCCAACAAAATTTGACGAAATTTCAGAACCAGAAACCAGAGTATACTATTCCGAAGGTTTTGAGTGCGCTGAACACGAATCTGGCCTCAGAATTGCTCTAACAGGTCAGGATTTTGAGATATCCTAACCTAAATGTGCGAAAATCACGATTTTAGCCTATATTTGAGGTTATGTAGCATCGCGATATTATTTTTTTTTCATAAAATTATAGCCAGAAACTTAAAGTATAAGCCTTGCCCTTTTAAATTCATCTTGATTCGCTCAAATATCTTTTTTTTTCTTCCAGATGTTTAATTTTTTTGGTTACTAAACGTGAAGGTGTACAAAACTTGAGGAATTCATGTAACTTAATAATTTAAAAGTTGAATATCTCAAAGCAAAAAAGATATTTGAGCGAACCAAAGTGCATTTGAAAGGACAAGGCTTATACTTTAAGTTTCCGTCTATAATTTTTCGAGAAAAAAATTATATCGCGATTTTACATAACCTCAAATATAGGCTAAAATCTCGATTTTTGCACTTTTAGGTTAGGGTATCTCAAAACCCTGACGTGATAGAGCAATCCTGAGGGCAGATTTGTGTTCAGCGCACTCAAAACCTTCGGACAAGTATACTCTGGTTTCTGGTTCTGGAACTTGTCGGCCTGTGTAATCGAACATATTTATACTTAACTTTGTATTTAATACGCTAATTTCTAATGGAGTCATAATTGTTTTTGGGCAGCTGGGGGTCATTTTCGAAGCTATTTTCGGCGTCGAATCCGAATCCTATGTCAGAATTGGCCCATCACGTCATCAGGATTGTGAGATATTTGAGGTTATGTACTAGAAAAATGTGGTTTTTGCCTACTATTGAGGTTATGCACAGTATGATTAAATTTTTTTGCTCTCTATTTTAAGTTATGAAATACATCCCCGCAACGTCATGATTATTTACATTAACACTTTGGGGCATACACTTTCATATTGGATAATTTCTCTTGAAAATTTGTGCTTAGAGGTTTTTGGGGTCGTTTAGTATGAATATGAAGTCTGATAATTAAAATTTTCATTTTCAAGATGGCGGATTCAATATGGCGCATCGAAATTTACCAAAAACGATATTAGTATCTAAAATATGTCACTTGGGGTTTTCGGGATCGCTGATTACGAATATCATTTTAAGAAAATAGAAATTTTTATTTCTACGGTGGTGGATTCACAAGAGTGACGGACAACTGTGGACGGAGCAACTGTGCACGAGCTCATCGGTGCATGTCGGTAGCCACTGGTACAACTGTGCACGTTGTTGGTCACAGGCACAACTGTGCACAGACGGTACCCCACGAACGGTTCACGTGCACAGATGGGATACTCCCAACTGTGCACGTCGAAATTTAGACGTGCACAGATGGTTAACTCCCAACTGTGAACGTCCCAATTTGCGAGGGGAAAATTTGCGAGGGGTACAACCATGCACGAGTCCAACTGTGCACGTCAAGGAGCGGTGGTACAAGTGTGCACGTTGTTGGTCACTGGCACAACTGTACACGTGCACATGCGGGACACACCCAACTGTGCATGTCGACATTTAGACATGCACAAATTGGAAAATCCCAACTGTGCGTGTGCACATTTTTGAGTATCCCATCTGTGCACGTGGACTTGTGTGTTGAAAACCTGATCGTATTAATTAAGACATACACAGTTGTGAGTGTCCCATCTGTGCACGTATAACTGTTGATGAGCAGAGTTGGAAGTATCCAATCTGTGCACGTCTAACTGTCGACATGCACATTTGTACCTCTATCCCTCGACGTGCACAGTTGGGAGTGTCCAATCTGTGCACGTGCACAGTTGAGTCAGTGAGCAAGAACGTGCACAGTTGTACAAATGGCTCTCGACGTTCCCGGTTAGGAGCGTCCCGTTTGTGCACGTGCACAGTTGTGCCACTGGCCAACAACGTGCACACTTGTACCACCGGCCCTCGACGTGCACAATTGGAATCGTGCACAGTTGTACCCCTCGCAAATTGGGACGTACGGAGTTGGGAGTTTACCATCTGTGGACGTGAACTGTTTGTAAGGTATCATCTGTGCATGTGCACAGTTGAGAACCTCTCATCTGTGCACGTAAACCGTTTGTAGGGTACCATCTGTGCACGTCTAAATTTCGACGTGCACAGTTGGGAGTATCCCTTCTGTGCACGTGAGCCGTTAGTAGGGTACCATTTATGCTCAGTTGTGCCTGTGGCCCACAACGTGCACAGTTGTACCAGTGGCTACCGACGTGCACAGTTGTCCGTCACCCTTGTGTATCCACCATCTTAGAAATAAAAGTTTCGATTTTCTGACATGATATTCGTAATCAGCGATCCCGAAAACCCCCAAGTGAAAGTTTTTAGATACTAATATCGTTTTTGGTGAATTTTGATGCTCCATTTTGAATCATATAAAAAATTCACTCAAAAAGTTAGCGCACTTGCTCGAAACTTGAGGAAAGCAAATCAAACGCTGAACAAGTGTAAACTTTTGATCATCAAACAGCACTGGACGCAAAACATAAGATCTCTTTCAACAGCGAAACAGCGCCTTGAACGGCAAGTAAAGTGGATTCAGGAAAATTCCACCTTTTCTACTCATCCTTCCCGTCTGTTCAATAATACGTCACGTGCCGTTGAAAATCCGCCTAATCGAGAAGAGATTCAAGGCTTCTGGGATTAAGTATATTGAGATACTTATCAGCTAAATGAAGACGCTTCAGATATATCACTCTTTCGTAACTTTTGCCAAAGGCAAAGGTTACGAGGTCCAGAGGAAAAGCGTCCACTAATTACTGCTGAAGAAGTGAAGAAAGTTATGGCTAGAATTAAGAACATTTCAGCGCCTGGGCCAGGAAAAATCAACCACTTTTGGTGGAAGAAGTTCACTTCTACGCACCAACATCTAGCTCGTATATTTACTACTTTCTTAAAAGGAGAACAACCCATCCCGCAATGGCTAGTGGAAGGACACACGGCAATGATCCCTAAGACCGGAGAATTGTCAAGTCCAAAGAATTACAGGCCCATAGCTTGTTTTAACACCAGCTAGAAGCTATTCACTGGCATCCTTAAAGAGAGGATATTAACATATATCGAGCCGGAATGGAGTGCAATAGTTGAACAACGTCGATTCAAGAAAGGGCTGGCAGGTTGCAGGGAGATCCTGTTAATAGACAGGTGTATTGCCCAGGACTCGATCAGGTATCGACGCAATCTGTCTATGGCTTGGATTGACTACCGTAAGACATTCGATAACACGAACAACGAGCTACTTATTAAGCTCCTTGCGTGCCTGGAGGTGCATCCAAAAATATTGAGATGCATAAAAGAGCTTATGCTCTTGTTTCGGACAAGATTTGTCATAACATCTGATAAAAGACAAGTGCGTACCAGCTATATCACATATAAGAGGGGGGTCTTCCAAGGAGACTCCTTAAGTCCGATACTTTTCTGCATCTCCCTCTTGCCTCTATCTATTGTGCTCCGAAGCAAAAGTTCTGGGTAAATATGTGGCCCACCGAACAGAAGATAATATAAGGTCAACTACCTTTTATATATGGATGACCTTAAATTCTTTGCTTCCTCGAAAGAGGATCTTGAAATCCTTGTGAAGGCGGTAAATAGATACTCTGAAGCGATTGGCATGAGCTTCGGACTGGACAAGTGTGCCTGCGTCCACCTATACCAAGGAAGACTAGAAACTACACCAACGCGTGACGATCAGGGTATTCAACTTATTGGCGGAAGTACCATTCAACATCTTGGTAATGGAGAAACCTATACATATCTTGGAATACCGCAAGCGAAAACCCAAAATGTGCATATGTTAAAAACGGACCTTGTAAAAAGGTATCGCCAAATTCTCAGAAAAATTTGGGCTTCC